>OZ007589.1:155660416-155875868 GCA_963931845.1 Maratus michaelseni | reverse complement strand
TTGCACAAAATTTTTAAGTGAACATTTTGATTGTTTTCCATTCTACTACAGAGACATAGCATTGTCTATAATGGGTTTAAAAAAAAAAAATATTTTTATGATTATATGGACATTGGGTATATGTTGACTTGTGACCTCAGGGTGCACAGAACTGCTTAATTTTGAGTATCACTATTTCCGAATAATGTTGGTAAGAAGCAAATTAATTTTTCTCTAACTTTTTTTGATAATGTTAAAAAATATCATTTAAAAAATGAGTCACTATTCTGCCGGATCGAATACCCGGTTTGAGTGCCGAATAAGCAGGATATCCGGTGCATCCCTAATAATTACATGCACAATCTTTTAATTTAAACTTTTCATCTTGGCAGAATTTTTCATTTAAATAAGACAAAGATTGTTATTCGAAAATAGTGGTTCCAAAAAATAAACACCCTTACACTCCCTGTGACAGGGACTGACCAAGCTTGTTCCCAATTAGGCTCTGCCAATCCTAATGCTGACCCTGAATAAAACTGTATTAATTGCTTTTCAAATGTGCACAAGATCAAATAGAATGTTTGCCTTCCTCATCAACCCCCCCCCCCCCCCCCCAAGAAAAAAAAAGAAAGCTCTGAAATTTCCTGAGGGGTCTGTACAGCATATGTCCCAGGCAGGTGGTCAGCCTAACATGGGACTCTCAGTGTTTAATTCCCAAACAAGCTTGGTACTCATTTTATTGATACTGAAGTGATGAAAGGTTGACTGAACCTTGCCCAATGCTTATCTATGCATTTAAAAAATATTTTGCATATAAAAGAATATTCATTAAATTAAAAGAATGTTTAATTTTATTACAAAATAATTTCCTTTAGCAAAAATTAGATAAATGATTGTGTTCTGAATGTATTTTCAATATATACTCACTCACATATTTTCATACATATTCTTATGCTGTTTCATTTTTACTCAATTTCAGATGACTGAAGAAGAAGAGGAACTTGTGTGTGATGGGTATTCATATTTTCTTCCATTAATTACATTTTTATTATCTAAAAAAAGTATTTTGTGATGTTTATATCTTTTAACTGTTTTTAGATAATATACATCAATAGTTGAAACTATAGATTACGAAACAAAAAAACAGTTTTTCCCCATTGAGCAGGATATAAGATAGTAGTGGTTAAAAAGGGAGAAAGAAAACAACAACCACAGGTGCCTCATTAAATGCTTATACATTATTTCATAGACTTTATTAGCAATGTAATTGCTACGTGCTATTGAAACGTAACTTGTTTGATTTGTAAAACTTTTGAAGACCTTTTCTATGGCCAAGTTTTGACAAAATATCATGCATGCTGATAGTATTTCCAAATCAGCTGAGTAGTATGGTGAACTCCAAACTTTTAAAAGTATAACTTTATTGTATGGACATTACACAATTGTTTAGATATCTGTTTACTTTGCATTCCTTACTATCTATTACTCGTCCTCTGCCCCATAAAATTGCTTCTAAATAACTTATAAGATCAGTGGCGTAGCCAAGGGGGGGGGGGGGTCCAGGGGGTCCGGACCCCCCCTCCCCCCCCCGAACCGTGAACGAAAAACTGGTTTATTAAGGCGTGGATACAACCACAGTAAAAACTGCTAAGACGGAATCGCCAAGAACCAATGAAAAGTTCCGCTTTAGACAGGTGGTTGTCTTAGCAAGTATAATTTAAAGGTATGTCTTTCGTCGGGCAATGAATTTTTTCCGCTTAAGACAAGTTTTTGTTATAAACACATTCTGGTTTATCAGGTATCCTCAAAAACTGTTAAAACGTATCCACTCTATAGCAGGGGTGCAAAAATCTAGGCGCCAATGGGCTGATTCCCACCACTATATTTTATTAGTATTCTTCGTCAAATTTTATTAGTATTCTTCACCTAAATTTTATCAGTATTCTGATTAGGCGAAGAATACTAAAAATTTAGTGGTGGGAATCGGCCCATTGGTGCCTAGATTTTTGCACCCCTGCTCTATAGTATATTTCTGAAAAGCATAGATGTATTACAATAACATGTGTGAAGATGAGAGCTATCTTAAACGGCAAAAGTTCAAGGTTAGACGAAAACAACACTGCATATTTATACCTGCTAAGACTTGAAACCTATCTAAAATGAAACCTTTTCTGGTTGTGATTCCTTCTAGGCATATTTTCTGTGAACACGGAATCCTCTCGTAAGCGGAAACATTTCATTGTCTCAACGACGGAAGGATAACTATACAAATATATCTGATATGACAGAAATCTGCCTACAACGAAATTTTTTAACGATTCCAGCGATTCCGTTTTTACAGATTTTAATGTAATTAGACTAAACGCAAAATTTATTCAACAGAGACTTCGAGGGGACCAACTGTTGCCAACACTTATGGGAAAATACAAGTTTACAAGAATACGATAACAGCACATTGATCAGAGTTTGGCGACATTTATATATTTGTTCATTTTATAATTTGATATCGAACAATATTTCTCATTTACTTTAAATCTGCTGGCTAGAATTTAAAAAAATAACTTTATACTTCAACTTGATATTTGTGAATTTTTATTCAGCATTACATTGCCACTTTCAAAATACCTCCAAAAATCTGAATATGATTTGTCTTCTGTTGTAAAACATGCTGATGATGTCATTTTTCAGCTTTATGAAACTTTACATCGAGGCATCGACTTTACTAAGCACAAGGAACAGGAGACTGGGATTGAATTTTTTCCTGACCTGCTTTAAGAGAGCAAAATCCTTTGCTAAAGAAAACTTTGACACAATTTTCTTTAGCCACACATATTCCTTGTCAAGTTGGCCATCAGATAAATCTCATGACAAACCTAAGGAATATTTCAAGAGATCAATTTTCTTCCTTCCTTTGACACTTTTATTTCTGATCTCGTTAATCGTTAAATGAGGAACAGTGGGATATTGAAAGGTTTAGACGTCTTCTGGGTTCGTACAAAATAATGGTGATTCTTGTTATTGAACTTTTCAACCCGAGCTATTTTTAATAAATTGCTAATGGAACATTACGTTATTGTACATTATTTTGAAGGGCAGGTTTTTATTTAATTTTTTAGCATTATAATTTTTCTCTCCACTGTACAGGGATATTTAAGGCAGTTACAGGACTAGGGGAAAGTTCGTACGATTTTTTGTACCAATTCAAAATGATACGAAAAACAGCGGAAACGGCTTTTATATCAACACGCTGAACCCTTTTACGCTGAACGAACACGCTTTTATATCATAGATTTGAATTCAGGAAAAGCAGGGAGATCTACTTCGGAGCATCGGAAAGTCCACACAGAAGATTTGGGATTTTATGCTTAGTAATGGTCTAGAAGTGGAATCCCCCCCCCCCTTCCCTTCAGAATTCTACAGTCCATAGTAGCAACCTTCTGGAGAAAAATGTCTGAATTCAACATTACATTTGAACGAACAAAGTGCGACTTGTGAACGTACTGTTTAACATATTGCTTCCAGACATTCCATGGTGGCAATGAAAGTTTTGAATATGGAAAAAGTCGTGGGTGACATTCTATCATTAACAATGAGAAATTAAAAGCATAAGTTGAAGCTAATCCACATACCAAAGTCGAGAGCTTGCTGCTGAACTTGGAGTAGGTTCTAAAACTGTCTCCATCCACGTCACTTAAAATAAATTGGTTGAAAAGTAAAATAACAGAAACCACCATTATTTTTTACACAATGTAATACATCCAAAAAGTACTAATCCGTCATAAATATTTTTTTTACAAAAATTTAACATCTTTTAAGCCCACCAGATATCGGAAACAACTATTGAGGTTGAATTATTTACTTTGGCATCAAAAACGGCGAAACTTGAATCAGACCCAGAATAATTATGGCTGTTTTAGACAATGGTAACAAAACTATTTTTCCCAACGTCAACAATATTTGTTGCCTGTGTTTGCTACAATACTAGTCTGTGTAGCTGCGTTTGGGACAAGATTCCGCTGGAGAAAGGGTCCAAATTCACAGGCTTTACTGTATTTATAAGTACAGTAAAACCTGTTAAAACGGAATCGGATTCACAAAAGAGCGGTGAAAAATCCCGTTTCAGACAGGTTTTCAGCAGATTTAATTGTATAGTAATCCATATTAAGACCATGTAATGCTTCCATTGAAGACAAGATTATGTTATAGACAGGTTCCGTTTTCACTGGTTTTACTACATATAACATAAATATGTACATTTGTATACTTACAGCAAAACTTGTGGAAATGTAACCTGCCTATAACGGAATGCTCACTTGGAAATATTCCTTTGTCCTATGGAAAAGAATGCCATACAATTACACCTTCTAAGATAAAAACCTGTCTAAAACGAAATTTTTGCCACTTTTGGGGATTTTATCTTGGCGGGTTTCACTATATATATATCACCTGAAGAAAAATTTTGGACCCCTCCCGAAAAGAAATCCTGGCTACGCCACTGTATAAGATGTAGTGTATGGCAGAGTGAAGAGTATCTGACCAAAGATATTGATTCTAAAAAGGGCTCTACATGTCAAAGAAATTGAGAACCACTGATATATGGAGTTGTAATAAATATCTCTGAATATGTACTAGGGTATGTACAGGATTGTGCACTTCATACAATATTTTTTAAAATTCCATTTAAAGTAGGTCCACAGTTTGAACATCGTACTTGAAGCATTGGTTGAGATATGAAAATCCACCTTTTTCCTAGTGTGAACCATGTATACGTACAGGCAGTAGAAACAATTTGTCATTTTTTTTAGTGTGTATGATAAGCAGAGTGTGTACAGACTCCTTAGAAATGAAAAAAAATTCCAAGGAGGGCTTAAAATTCCTTAAATAAACAAAATACTACTTAAAAACTCCTTAAATTACTGGGAAGCAAAATTTAGCAACTTCAATGATTTAACTGTAGTGTACAAGAGTAGAAAATGGAGACTTGTATCTTACATGATGTATCTTGCTTGTCTGTATAAATCAGCTTTCTCAAGTATGTATGGCATGAAAGAATGTTTTTTTTTTTACTTCCTTTAAAGGAAGTAAACAGAAATCTCATGTTTATAAAGGTAAAGTAAAGGTGATCTCATCAAAAAGTCACCTGTAAAAAATGCAGCCAAGTCTCGTAACTCATTTACCGTAAAAAGTACTGAGATCGTATAAAGCCAAGTTTAACTATCTTATTAACTCTGAAATTTTCATTCACAAATCACTCCTAGTCTCTACATCTTTGTTAATTATTATTTTGTGACTTGGCAATTACGTAGCACGAGAATGTGAAGTATATAGTTAGTCTTAATCAAATAATACTATAACATATTAAAGTGTAATAATTTCCCTGTGCGTATATAATTTGCCTTAATTAAATTATCCCATCCCATTCCATAACATAGTAAGGTGTAATAACTTCCCTATGCTGCGTAATTGCCAAGTCACAAAATAATAATTAACAAAGATGTAGAGACTAGGAGTGATTTGTGAATGAAAATTTCAGAGTTAATAAGATAGTTAAACTTGGCTTTATACGATCTCAGTACTTTTTACGGTAAATGAGTTACGAGACTTGGCTGCATTTTTTACAGGTGACTTTTTGATGAGATTTCACTTCTTTTTGTAAGTAATCCTACTTTTCTTGATTTTGGGTTCTTTTTGGAGATCATCCACTGATTTTCGCTAAGCCCACACTCTGTCCCTATTATTTACAGATATAAAAAATTTGAAGCTTTAGTTTCGTTTGCAAAGTACTGTAGATAAAGAGATTTCAGGTTCCTAGGCAAGCACTAAGTTATGGGAGGGGGAATGTCAAAAGTACTCTCAATTGCTTCCAGGATAGGTGCTATCCATCTGAGATATTACTCGCAGCCCTAGATACTTGATATTTAACATAAAAGAACTTTTTAGTATAAAATGAAAGCCAAAATTAAAATTTTCGGAAATTTCCAATAAATCAAACTATATTCCTTTTTTCGATGTTTTTTTTGTTGTTTTTTTTAGTCTTCTTTTTTATTATTTACGGATTTTTTAATTTTTCCTTACTTTGTGTACTAAACTCTGCCTTTCTGCCAAATGTCAAGCTTCTAGGACTTCAAAATCGAATTATTTTCAAATTTTCGACTTTTTATAAAATTATTGATTTTTCGATTTTAATTCTAAGTTACCTGATTGTCATGCCAATATAGTAATTATTTGATCCGTCTTCTTAGGATCATTTAGGTTCAATTTAGAGATAAATCAAGTGAATCTTCGAGTCACCATGATTTTATTTAGAAAGGACTATCAAGCCATAACCAGCCAGTAATGTCGGGAGGGTAGGGGGAGCTGTGAAAATTTTTGTGGGGCTAACATCATTTAACAATCCATATTTCATATGTGAAGTAAATAGAGTACAACCTGTAAAAGAAAACAAACCTGTCTATAAAGAAATCGCCTATATCGTAGCCAGTCTATAGCGGAACTTTTCTATAACGAAATTCGTAAACGAAAGAAAAGAAAACCATAATCCGGGTAAAATAACATAAAACAATTAGGGGAGTTGTACTAGCTAATAGGACAATTATCTTAAAACTAATGTCTCTAGCAGTACAAAATCAAATTGTTTTCGAATTTTCGATTTCTTAAAGATATTTCGATTTTTCGATTTTATTTTGAATTTAACGAATAGTTTTACTACCTTTACACCAAGTTTTAAGTTTCTAAGATTACAAGATAAAATTATTTTCCATTTTTGATTTTTTCGAATTTTTTTTATAATTTTCTGGATTTTTTAATTTTTTTTATTTTGTATCCTTTATTACAAATTTCAAGTTTATAGCGCTACAAAATCGAATTATTTTGAAATTTCCGATCTTTTTCGAGTTTTTTATTCTATTTTCGAATTTATTGTGTTTTAATTTTTCCTTTTGCTGTATCCTAAACAATAAGTTTACGCCGAATTTTAAATTCTAAAGCTACAAAATCGAATTTTTTTCGAATTTTTCGAATTTTCGAATTATTTTTTGAATTTTACAGATTTTTTATTTATTTCTTTTTTTGTATCCTAAATACTACCTTTATTCCAAATTTTAAGTTTCTAGCTTTACAAAATCGAATTATTTTCAAATTTTCGTTTTTTTTTTCAATTTTTTGATTTTATTTTCATATTTTTGTTGTGTTTTTAATTTTTTCTTTTTCTGAATCCTAAACACTACCTTTACACCAAATTTTCAGTTTCTAAGACTACGAGATCATATTGTTTTCAATTTCTCTCTTTTACTTTCTTTCTTTCTTTTTCTTTTTCTTTTTTTTTTTTTGGAAATTTTCGATTTTTTTTTAATTATCCATATTTTTTAATGTTTCCTTATTTAGTATCTTAAATATTACCTTTATTCCAAATTTCAGGTTTCTAGCGCTATGAAATCGAATTATTTTCAAAATTTCCTTATTTTTCGATTTCTTTCGATTTTTTTATTTTATTTTCGAATTTTATTGCGTTTTTATTTTAACTTATTCTGAATCCTAAACACTATCTTTACCGCGAATTTTAAGTTTCTAAGGCCAAAAGATCAAATTATTTTAATTTTTTTCGAATTTTTCGAATTTTTTATTTTTTTTTTCGAATTTTCTGAATTTTTTAATTTGTCCTTATTTTGCATCCTAAATACTACATTTATTCCGAATTCCAAGTTTCTAGCGTAACAAAATTGGATTATTTGAAATTTTTCGATTTTATTTTTATTTTTATTTTCATTTTTTTTTTGCGTGTTTTTGATGTTTTATTTTTCTGAATTCTAAACACTACCTTCACACCAAATTTTAAGTTTTTAAGACTACAAGATCATGTTATTTTCAATTTTCAATTTTGTTCAATTTTTTTGAATTTTCGAATGGTTTTTTTTTTTTTTTTTTTTTTTTTTTTTTCTGGATTTTATAATTTTTTCTTTCTTTGTATGCGAAACACTAGCTTTATTCCAAATTTTAAGTTTCTGTGGCTGCGGGATCTACCCAATCTTTTTGAAGACGCGAGAGTGAGTGAGTGTGTGAGTGACAAAAAATCGAAACTTTGAGTTCATATATTGTCTGCACTAATTATGGGTATTTTTTGAATTATCCATATTTTTGAATTTTTCCTTATTTAGTATCTTAAATATTACCTTTATTCCAAATTTCAAGTTTCTAGCGCTATGAAATCGAATTATTTTCAAATTTTCCTTATTTTTCAATTTTTCTGATTTTTTCGATTTTTTGATTTTATTTTCGAATTTTATTGCGTTTTTTATTTTAACTTATTCTGAATCCTAAACACTATCTTTACTGCGAATTTTAAGTTTCTGAGGCTAAAAAATCAAACTATTTTAATTTTTTTCAATTTTTTTCAAAATTTTCGAATTTTTGAATTTTTTTTTCGAATTTTCCGGAATTTTTAATTTTTCCTTATTTTGCATCCTAAACACTACTTTTATTCCGAATTCCAAGTTTCTAGCGCAACAAAATCGGATTATTTGAAAATTTTTGATTTTTTTCGATTTTTCGATTTTTTCAATTTTGCTTTCGATTTTTTTGGTGTTTTTGATGTTTTCTTTTTCTGGATACTAAACACTACCTTCACACCGAATCTTAAGTTTCTAAGACTACAAGATCGTATTATTTTCAGTTTTCAATTTTGTTGGAATTTGTTGAATTTTCGAATGTTTTTTTTTTTTTCGAATTTTCCGGATTTTATAATTTTTCCTTTCTTTGTACCCTAAACACTAACTTTTTTCCAATTGTCAAATTTCTAGGGCTACGCGATCTACCTAATCTTTTTGATGACGCGTGAACGAGTGAGTGAGTGAGAGACAAAAAATCGAATGTTTGAGTTCATATATCGTCTGAACTAGAAAAGACAGAAAGTTGTAATTTTAAATTTTGGTCCTGTGTGCCAAATACTCTAGGAAAACGAAGTTTCAAATTTTTGGGATACTCCAGCGGGGCGATATGGGGGGGGGGGGGGGGGGTCAAAAGTGCCCTGAGTTGCTTCCAGAAAAGTATGCTTACGGCTATCCTCTCTCGACTGCCGTGCCTCCAGATATAGTAAATTAAATAGAGTAAAGCCTGTGAAAGAAAATGAACCTGTCTATAAAAAAAAAGGTCTATAACGTAGCCAGTCTATAGCGGAACTTTTCTATTACAAAATTCGTAAACAAAAGAAAAGAAAAGCATAATCCGGGGAAAATAACACAAAACAATAACGGAAGGTGTACTAGCTAATAGGACAATTATCTTAAAATCTATCTAAAACAAACTATCCCCATCCTGTGGGATTTGTTTTTCAATGTTTTACTTTATTTAATGCAAAACATAGATTGCATCCGACAACTCATAAAAAAGTCCTCCGGCCTGTACCGGCAGGCCGGAGGACCCCAATCTTTCTACCCAATCTTTTTGATGACGCGTGAACGAGTGAGTAAGAAGTGACAAAAAATCGAATGTTTGAGTTCATATATCGCCTGAACTAGAAAAGACAGAAAGTTGTAATTTTAAAATTTGGTCCTGCGTGCCAAATACTCTCTATAATTGAAGTTTAAAATTTTTGGGATACTCCAGCGCGGAGATATGGGGGGGGTCAAAAGTGCCCTGAGTTGCTTCCAGAAAAGTATGCTTACGGCTGTGCTTTCTCGACTTGGCGGAGGCACTGCCGTGCCTCCAGATTACTGTCATCCTCCCCTCCCCCCCAAAAAGAGTTATATTTTTTCATATATGCTGCATGATTTTTTTCTTTTCAAAATTTACTTTAAAAGTCTAAGTGCACATGATACATGATAAATATTTGGGATTTGAATGGCCATTATATGTAACCACTGGTTGCTGCATAAAATAGTTGGCTGGCAATTTTGTATTCCAATTTATGAAATCAGTAAGTAATGCACTGTGTAATTTTAGCACCAACTATTAGATTTTATTAGAATAAAATCTGTTTGAAATGCTTTTCTCCTATTTTTTTCTTTTGAAATGAGGTATTAAAAATTAAGGTGTGCCTGTTACATGAAGGTGCAGTATATATGAGAAAATATGGTACGTTCTTTAAAATTCTTAGACTTCTTAGAATTTTTTTAGACTTCTTGGGGTTTTTCTTCTTCTCAAGTCTGTATGACCACTGAATAAGTCGTATGGCACCTTCAAGGCTACATTTTCATGTTATGCATTCCTAAGTCCTGTAAAATCTGCCCTCTTCCCTACTCCTGCTTCTTTCCAAGGCTTAGAAAATAAATATTAAATACTACACTGTTTTTTAACATATGAATTATATAGTTTAGCAATTAACAAAATTTGTTCTGCCTGGTAAATTGGGAAACTGATTTATCGAATCATCGAAATCCAGTTTCATCATCAAATCTTTTTCAATTGTTAAACAGCAAAAAAGATTATTTTGCTACTTCATAGCATATAAAAGGTTTCTTATCATAAGGGATTGGAAAACTATCTCTCTTCAGGGTAGCTGAGGGTAGACAAATTTTTAATTCAATAGTCACATTAAAGTAAGATTCTTGCAGATTTTTTATATTATATAACTTTGTATATTGCGCTGTAAATTCTATTCTTGCAAGCAAGGTATGAAATTAATGCATTCAACTGCTAAACATTGTTTTTCAATATCGCTTGAATAAACATTTTCAGAGATTCTACACTACCAGTAACACGAAAATTTTTAATCAGGGTTTATAAGAATAAAAATTTGCATAAAAACTAATTGTCCAATTGTTATTTTTGGGGATTAAGTAGCTTATTGAGTAACTGTGTGCAGCATTTGTAGAAAATCAATTTAGATTCCTCCTATCTTCTTTCCCATTGTTGGTCTCTGATTTGTTAAACAAATTCTTTTCTTTTCTATTTGTTGGACACTTTGTATTTTTCTTCAACTGAATACATTTTTTGGAGAAGAGATTTTAGTTTAGCTTCGCCATATTTTTGTAAAACTGACACAAATTTCTATAGTTTATAATAAAAATAACTCCTATTATCACCAGCCAATACAAGCTTCAGTGATTCATGCTTTTATATACAAATAATTTAATTTTCCACACTCTTGCCTGGATTGATATAGTCTATTTGATAAAACAGTAAGTTTCTCCATGTAAGGCTGTGGATTCGATTTTCAGCTCACCAAAGACTACCGTGTACACGATATTGCACTTAAAATTAGTTAAGAGTGCAAAGTTCTCCGTAATTGTTGGGGGATCTTTTCTAGTGAAAGTCTCATTACCTTATTGTCAAATTTCAAAATTACAAGACCAAATCTAGGACTGGTTGTGAGTGCTCTACATCTTTCCTAAAATTCCATATAAGTCCAGAATCATCCATATTTTACAATGCCATGAAAGACGAAAGTTTTAACATCTGTCTAAACATTCATCCATTACCTGTAACTACAGCCATGAATATTATCTATGTATATAAAAGCCAATCTTGGTATGTATGTATGTATGTGTGTGTGTATATGTATGTATGTTCCTTATACAAATCTACAGTTTTTGTCTGATTTGAACGAAACTTGATGTACATATGTCATAGAACACGAGTAAAATTACTGTCAACTTAAAAATATTCTCAGACTATTCTTTACTACTTTTTTCAAACATCTCCCATAGTTTTTCATTACAGAAATCTTTTTTTTTTTTCAATTTATAATGTAACTTCTTTCTTGTTGCCATTAAAAGAAACTGTGTATAGACAATAGTTTTATAAACCAATAAAAATTCAGATTCTCTCACTATAATTTGACATCCAAAACTGACGTCAATTTTGGCAGATAATGTGATTTTTTTCGCATATTACAAAGATTACTATAAGGCATTTAAACGACACAGTACATTTATTTAAATGCTAGCCGCCACTGGCGACCAGTTTGGTCTCCCTTAAATGTATGTTAAACATTGCAACACGTTACATTTATTCATAATTTAATTTTCCCTTAATCCTTCGCCAAATCGGAAGATTCTAATAGACAAATCATGAACTTTTGCGATCATGGTAGCATCTCGCATATTTTTTGGGCACAGGTGTCACATACGCACGTTGGCGCGATTTTTCCCTCCGCCAATTTGGCGAAAACTTTGTTATGGAAATTGTTGTTTATTTACTTTTATTTTTTATTTTAATTCTATAAATTATTTTTGATATGTATATCAATATTTATTTACATCAAACTATCATTTATTTATTTTTATTTCCTTTTTTAACTATGAGTATTTTTGTTAGCCGGGAGCAAATGACAAATCGCCAAATATTGTTCCCATCACCATCATTCATACTACATTAATTTAATTTTAAATTATAAACCTGTCACTCATTTCATTTAAAATACTCAACTTTATTGTGTTATTTTAATTTGATTCCATATTATTTACCATTTTTAAATATGGGTATTTTTGTTAGCCGGGAGCAGATGATAAATCGCCAAATATTGTTTCCATCAACATCATTCATACTACATTAATTTAATTTTAAATTATAAACCTGTCACTCATTTCATTTAAAATACTTAACTTTAATCTAAAATGCTTATATTACATAGATTAAAAAAACGTAATAATACATATATTAAAAATAATCACACTTTTAATTTAAAATAGAAAATAAATAAATAAGAAATAATATCACAAATCAAAACATTTTATTTCAAAATCAAAGTATCGTTTCTAATTTGTACACGCGATAAATAAAAGCTGGTATTAGCGATTTTAAAAATGCTAAAAATCTGATTCATTAAAATTTTTACATGAGTTCAATTTACGTCAAGAAAAGATCCGAAAGGAAGTTGAGTTGTATAGCACATAATTATAGTAAACTTTGATTGTCTCACTGGTGCGAATTATTTTTTTGATGCGAGGCAGCGGTCCAAAAATTTATTCGCGGAGAACTTGCTTTGCGAATGATTACCTCCATGGTTTAATATTTTAAATGTTCACGACGAATCAATCTTTTTTTTTTTTGTTTACTTTCATGAATAGAGAATTTGAACTGCGAACCTAATTTCGACTGAAGTTATTGCATAATATATACATAATTGAACGTAAGTCATCTCTCAGATATTAATTTATTTTGAACGATCTTTCTTAAAATGTAACTTTTATGCAGTTTTATTCGAAAAAATAATTTTGAATAAAAATGGCCACCTGGCATATGAAAAAGTGAAACGGCCATCCCGGAACTGTTGATGACAGTCACATGACTTATGCTTTTATTTTAGAAGATGTTTGGAGATAAAAATAAATAACTTGGTTCCTAATTTTATAAAGGTAAATTGTTTCCACTGGTTTGTTAATATTAAAGTAAATTTTGCAAGAAATAAAAAGATATTTTCACGTATTCAAACTTTATGATTCAATTTATTCTACATAATCAAAAATCGTCTGTCAAATATTGACATTCAGAAATCATTACATCATAACTTTTTTCAGCTTCAGCTTCAACCAAGGAGGCATATTTAAGCTCCTTGGATTTAGGTGGACAATAATTGCCCCCTATTAATAAAAATTGAATTTAAAGAAAACAATACAGTATTTTCCATTAATCATTCTTTAAAGATGGGTGTTAAAACAAACGGCATTAAAAGTAAAATGGTTTATCGGGAAAAAAACAATGACGTAATTCTTTTAATGTAAAACATTTATTTTAATTTTAAAAACTAATATATTTTTTATAAGTTCGACAAAGTGGTGACATTTTCATTTCACCAGCTTCAAAATTATTATCCAATTCTTAAAAGAATAATTTATTTTTAAGAAATAATGTTTTGCATCAAAAATCACATAATTTCAAAATGCAGTTTTAGCAAATTCTGTTTAAATTACATTATAAATATAATTTCTGAGTTACATTTAGTGTTTAATAATTTTAATGTTTATATTTTTCTATGAGTACAGTAGTATTGGACTTCTTTAAACACTTTCATGTTTTAAATAGGTAATGTATATGTGATGTCACACACTCAAGTAAAGGCATTTTTCTCAACTAATTGTACGCAAATAGTAACAATTCTTGCAGAGTTAGTAATTCATAATGTATTATTTCCTACACATAATATAATGTATTCTAACTACTTGAAAATTATGAGAAACTTAACGAAACTTCAAGCAATTTAGCTCAACATTTTGCGTACGTTAACAAACATGCACATTATTTATAAATATAAATGCATATTTGTACATGATTCATGAAGTGAAAGAATTTCTTTTAACTAGACAAGTATCGGTTCATAGGAAAATCCATCCCTGGCGAGAGTGTCATCATATTTTAAATCATGTGCCGGTTTTCATTAAGAAAATAGCACATTAAACACCAATAGAGTGTATTTTTAAATCTACTTTATATATCTTAACAATATTTAAAAAAGAGAAATGATTAATTCCTTTGCAAGTCCTTAGTATGTAGATGAATTTTAGACATTCTGAAAACCATTCTTAAGTATATTCGAACTTTTGATATATCTTAGCTTTTATATAGATTTTATATTTATATAGATATTCAAGAGACATTTTAAAAAAGTCAAATTCTGCAATAAGCTATAAAACCAATATGATAAAATTTTCAATATTTATGAAGACAAAAATTTCATATTTGTGTTGCTGTGGGATGATAGAGAATTAGCATTCTTTAACACTTTGATAATGGAATACACCATATGGTAAGCTTTTTCCTTGTATACTATAATACAAGAGTTTACATTTTTTATTATTTAGTGTACGTAGCTTTTGTACTTTTTTTATATAAAAGTATTTCTGTAAAATCCAATCTATATATCTTATACATATATATGTGTGCGTGTCATGTGTGATGCTTTGCCCTGATATCTGTGCTTTTATGCCTTTCATGCAAAACTCTTGTCTATTCAATTATAGACATGATTAAATGTACTATCATGAGTGCTTTGATTTTTTTTTTCAATATAATATCAAATGTCAATAATTATGCAATGATTGTTGTGATTTTATTTTTAAAAATAATTATAGTTATCAAAGGATTAAAGAACAATACTCCAATGCAGTAAAACTAGCTAAGACAAAATTGGAAGATACTGCTGAAAACTTTCGTTTTAGCAGGTACACCTTCCTTTACATTGCATTGAATTCTTTTCATCATGACCAGTGAATTTTTCCTTTAGAAGCAGGTTCCATTTTCACATATTTTACTGTGTTGTGTTTATCCCCTGCCTTGTTGAGACATTGAATATTTGGCAATTTTGCATTAAAAATTTTACAAAAGTTTCTATAGTTAAAAAATGTTTTCAAAAACTTACTTGCTGTCCTTGCCGTTTCTAAATCAAAATTTGGGCACTTTTGATTTTTAAATGGGCTGGAGGAGTGAAAATATCATATTACATATGACTTAGAATTCTATTGTCTTTCTTACATATTTCAGTTTCTAAAACTTTTTGATCTAATGTAGACTGATGATGACATTTTATGTTTAAAATTTTAATGACTTTGTGAATTTAATAATTAAATTGTGAAATTCTTTTAGTAATGGCCTAGATGCAGATTTTGATCAGATTATTGGTTTAATTGAAGATATAATAATTGGTAAGTATAATTTTAAGTAAAATACATTCTTAAATAATAATTCTTTTATTTCTCGCAACAGAAATATCATGACATTTTTTTAAAAGGAAAGCATCTGAAATATCTAGAGTTATTAAGAATTATCAAATTCACTAAAAATATTTTGCATATTTTTCTTAAAATAATATGCATGTTAATGACTGTAATGATTTTAACATTTGAAAAGGCTGTTATATTTTACTATATTGATCTAACTTCCTGCAATTAGATTGGATAACTCGATTTTACCAGCACCTGATCTGACACGTGGCTTGTGTTTGCTTTAATTTTTGATTCAAGTGAGGTTTTGGTTATTGTACTTGTATTGGTTTGGGTGTACATGATTTTACACAAGAAAGTGCAACCATTTTAAAAAAAAATGAAAGTAGTTATATTTGAATATGAATGAGTATATATATATGTGTGTGTGAGAATTCAGGAAATACTCTGTTATTTATAAACATATATTTTTATTAGATTACGACAAGCACAGGATAACAAAACCAAAGTAAAATTTAGAAATAGATAAAAAACACGTTCTGCTGGTCGTCATTGAGATGAACATAAATAAAACCACTTATCGTACATTTTACAGTAGAACCAGGGATCGGAAAAACTACTTTTTTATTGTAGCAAACTACAACTACTTTATCGAAAATGTAGTTAAGTACAACTACTTTTTTTAAAAAGTAGCGACTACAAACTACTTGATAATAATATGCATAAACTAATTATGCACAACCATTACATAAATATTATTTACTATTCTTACACTAATTATTGAATTGGATCATAAAATTACTGTTGACTCATCTTCATCTGTTTACTAATAGATTTGTTTACAGAACTCTCCAACATACTCGCATTCTTAATATGTAATTGTATTGAGTTCGGTTGAGAGTTAATTATATTGAGCTAATTTATTGAGCAACTCTAATTTGATAATTCAGAAAATTATAGAAAAACAACTCTAAATGCAAACAATAAATAAATCTGTAAATAAAAGAATTCTAAATTAAGGAACAGGACATTAAAACATGACAACCTAATAACGAGTAAGTAGACAAGTGTTGCCAGCAAGAAAATAATGTTTTGGTGGTTCAGCATTTAGTTTTACCACAAGTATCAATGGAAAAATCTATGATTTCATGCAATGCATTATTAAATACTGTAGCTGAGATTTGTAAATTGTTGAGAAGAATATATTTTTTTTTGCACAAAAGTAGCAAGTAACGATCACTTGTTTTGTAGAATGGCATATTTTTTTCCACTGAAGTAGTGTTGGTTCTCACTATAAACTACTGATTTTAGGTAGATTTCGTAAGAAATACTACCTATTACATTCTCACCTAAGTTGTAAATTTTGAAAAATTTTTGCAGATCTACGCCGATTATGACCCCCAGAACCCAAAACCATCCCCAGTTCAAAACTTTATCTATCTATCTATCTATCTATCTATGTCACTTTTCTATGACCACGATAACTGGAAAAATTCTGCATAAATCTCTTCCAAACTGATACATAAAATCAAGGGGCATAAAATCTCAGTCAAGTTCGTTAATGGGCAAAATTGAACCAAGGGGGGGGGGGGAAATGGGGGGATTTTTGTGAAAACAGAAACCCCCCCATAATTTCTTAATTATGATACGTATCGAATCTGTTTGAAGTTATTATTACTTCTAGGAGAAGGGCCGAAAATTTATGTATGACAGATTTTTGATATAATTAAAAATTGCCTTAAAGAGGGGTTTTAGAAGAAAAAAATTCATAACTTCGTCAATTCCCAAGATTTCAAATCCGCTTGAATTTATTATAAATCCTCTTAATATTATCTAAAACTTTTATATTGACAAGTTTTTTATAGGACCAACCGTTATAGCAAAAAAAAAAAATAAATAAAAAAAAAAAAAAATCCCTGCCGGCTCCGGCTGCAAACAAGTTATTTTTCGAAGTAGGCGGTTCCAATCCCGCATCTTTTCGAAACTGATACATAAAATCAAGGGGCAAAAAATCTCTGTCAAGTTCGTTAATGGGCAAAATCGAACCAGGGGGGGAGGGATGGGGGGGCTTTTTGTGAAAACAGAAAAAAACCCATAATTTCTTAATTATGATACATATCGAATCCGTTTGAAGTCATTATTACTTCTAGGAGAAGGGCCGAAAATTTATGTATGACAGATTTTTGATATAATTAAAAATTGCCTTAAAGAGGGGTTTTAGAAGAAAAAAATTCATAACTTCGTCAATTCCTAAGATTTCAAATCCGCTTAAATTTATTATAAATCCTCTTAATATTATCTAAAACTTTTATATTGACAAGTTTTTTATAGGACCAACCGTTATAGCAAAAAAAAAAAAAAATTAAAAACAAAAAAATCCCTGCCGGCTTTGGCTGCAAACAAGGTATTTTTCGAAGTAGGCGGTTCCAATCCCGCATCTTTTCGAAACTGATACATAAAATCAAGGGGCAAAAAATTTCGGTCAAGTTCGTTAATGGGCAAAATCGAACCAGGGGGGGATGGGGGGGGGGGGGGGGCTTTTTGTGAAAACAGAAAAAAACCCATAATTTCTTAATTATGATATGTATCGAATCCGTTTGAAGTCATTATTACTTCTAGGAGAAGGGCCGAAAATTTATGTATGACAGATTTTTGATATATTTAAAAATTGCCTTAAGGGGGGGGGGGGAGGGGGGTTTTAGAAGAAAAAAAATCATAACTTCGTCAATTCCCGAGATTTCAAATACGCTTAAATTTATTATAAATCCTCTTAATATTAACTAAAACTTTTATACTGACAAGTTTTTTATAGGACCAATTCTTACAGAAAAAAAAATTTCAAAAAAAAAATATTAAAAAAAAAAATCCCGGCTGGCTCCGCCTGCAAACAAGTTAGGTTTCAAAGTAGGTGGTTCCAACTGTCGCATCATCGCAAAAAGGTCATTTCTTCCGCAATTCCCGACAAACAGGCGCCCCACGGTCTGAGTCTACGAAATCTACCTGTGCCTGTAGGCTGAGCCATCAGGGATTTTTTGTATTGTGCTACGTGCTACACTATATTGTTCAAAATGTAGCTCTCGACAGTAGAAACTACTGTAAAAAGTAGTGACTACTGTAGTTTTCCTACTTCTGACCCCTGAGCAGGGCTTTACAAATTTTATAAAATCTGGTAGCCATCAAAAAATTATAGTCACCAGTAAAAAATATTTAGCTGCCGCCCACCCTCCCGTCATTAGCACAAAAGTTTTTTATGAATTAATTGAGAAAAACAAATAACAAGCATAGTTCAGAATTATTAGTTACGTAGTTTAGAATAGTACATAACTTAGAAAGTAACTAAGTAATAAACTAAGTTTTCGAGTGAAACTTATCAAAATTATTTATCTCTGAAAAGAAAAAAAAAGTACTGTAAAGGATTAACCAGCATATTCGGGAAATGCTGATTGCCAAATGTCCGGATAGTTGAGTATTACAAAATCTATGTATGATGAGGAGGCATCGGTGAAATGGTGAAGCGGGAAAATAATTGTTTGCCTATTTTTATGACGAATTCAGTGAAATAATTTTGATTTTATTATTTTAAAATTTGGATTTTATTAACTTATTTTTTGCCAAATTAAAAATGTTTTTTGCTTCAATATAATTTCCAAGTTCATTTCTTAATATTTTGCAACTTTACAATTTCTATAATGAGACATCTTATGAGAATTTTAAATTTAAATGCTGTTTCTGCTCATGTCTTTGGTTAATTTTTTTTACCAAGGTAAAGAAAACCGCCAGATTAAATAACTTGATCGCCAGATCAAAAAACTTGGTCGCCAGTGGTGACCTGGTGACCGCATTTGTCAAGCCCTGCCCTTGAGTACATAGCACATCACATACTTAATCATCTCTTAGTAACTTGAAAAAGTTTAAACCACAGCACATTGATGTCAAACTCTCCACTAAAGCTTGTTCCTACCTTAATCTTAACAGAAGGTTGATTTTTGAGTACTGATTTTTTGTATTGTGCTATGTGCTACACTATATTGTTCAAAATGTAGTGCTCTACACTACAAACTATTGTAAAAAGTAGTGACTACTGTAGTTTTCACAGCTTAATATCAACAGAAGGTTTCATCTCGTGGGAGTGTGACTCTTGCATCATCTACACATTCAAATTCAACCCATACACAATTGTCCTGACATCATGAGCTGCCTCAGCAAAATTTTAGCAAAGCAGAGTCAGCATCTGAAAAAGAAAAAAGAAACACACTAGCTGTTCTTAATAACATGATCACAGAGATCCGTCACCACAGTCACAGTATCGTAATGTTGCAAGGATTGTTGGTCAGAGTCATTGCTGCCAGAAACTACAGTACACTTGAGAGAGAGAAAAAATAATAATAAAACAAAGTCAATTCAGTAAATCACAAAATTCATATTCATCAGGCCAAGGCTTCATATACTCAGCACTGGTGGTAGTCAGTGTTAGGGAAGTGTTCTGAAAAAATTTGTTTTATTTAAGGTTTAAAAATCATATAAAGACTTTGCACGGGTGCTTAATTTTGGATTGCGCAGAATTAATTAACGCAAAATTTGGTTATAGGAAATATTGGTATGCTAAAGTAAGCAACTGCATGAATCCTAATATATGTATAGTTATCTTTATTTAAAACCTTACTCAGTTTATTTGAATTTCTAGGAATTTTAACAATGAGATATTCAACACAATAAATACAAATAAAATAAAGTATATTTCTTTACGTTCTGAGTACTTACTTATATTTACAACATACGGGGCCCAATTTCTGTTTTATATACACCCATGGGTCCAATGCTACCTGCCAACCATCAACTTCCATTGTCTGTTCCAAGGCCTTCGAAGACATTTTAGTATTCTAATAAAAAAAACACACTGTCATGGAGAAATTTTTGATTTTGAGAACACATTACTTAAGCATTTCATTGAAAAGTAAAAATTAAAAAAGCAGTAAACATGTGTCGATACATCGTTACAATGTAGTGGTTGTAACTATGACAATAGAAAAAGAAAAAACAGAAGTCTTTTTAACATACAGATTGTCTCACTCTGTCAAATCCCAATTAAGACACTTTGAGGTCCTAGGAACAGTATTCTTTTATAGACCTACCAACTAATATTATAATTAAGCTTGAACCTCAGCATTTTTGGCCCTCTCTTACTCTTTCTAGACTACTAATGGCAAAGTTTACTCATATAGTACAGGTTCAAACTTTTTTTTTTCCTTCAATTATTATTATTATTTGAATACATTTTTTAAAGCACAAGATTACCATAATGGAACAGACTGGAAATTTGTTCAGTGCGCCTCAGATTAGAAGGCCCCCAAATTAGATTAATCTTTAATGCAATTTGTGATGAGAAAAGGGACCATGAAGTTTCCATTTTTCCATTTTCGGCCCTGCACACTGGACTTAAATTTTTCAGTTTTGAATGAAGTTTAAAAACACATATTGAATTCACATGAAAAAGGATTGCTCAAAGTATTTCTCACAGATTTATTAGATTCTTTTAATAACTATATAAAGCAGAATGCTAATAAGACTAAACAGCAACATTTTGAGAAAATTATTTTTTTCACCACTAGATACTTCCTTTTATCATACATTAGCAGACCTGCCTGACATTGCTCATACTAATCTGTGTGTGGGAGGAGGGGTGCTGACAGATAAAATAAACAAAAATGGGATAACCTAAATATAGCGATCATCGTAAGTCGGCCCTGTGTATTTTACGCCCATAAATTGTTAATATGGTAATCAGAATTATGGGGCTCTGTATGATTCGCACCTCATAAATCAGCAATTACTATCTCTGTGAACTTTGCATACATAAACCGTTAAAATGACAACCGTTTTAACAGAGCCTTGTGTGTTAATGCCTATAAACTATTAATACCGCTGTCATAAAATAGGGCCCTGTGCACCTTGAGCCCATAAATTGTTTATAACAATCAGTATTTAAATTGTAAATACTTTCAAAAACTGCACTTTGCGAAGAGAAGGAAATATACTACATTTTGTAGAAAGATTAAAATCTGATTTCTAAAAAAAATTTATAAAATATGAAATTAAGAACAAGAAAAGGCTAAACAAAAATACAACTAGGAAAATGTCTTTTACAAAATATCTAATAAAAAATCAGCAACAGTTGTCTTATTTTCTATAATCAGGTCTATAAGGTTGGCGAGAAACATGAGCAATGTTGACAACAATGCAGTTTCAAGATTATGAGAGTGACAACAATGGTTACAACAATAAAATTAGTTTTGTGTCAAACCCTGCTCGCTAAAGTGAAGCAATTGGTTGACACAATTATGAAAGAATAACTTAAAAAAAAATTTTCAACACCCCTTTTCACCCACATAGGGTTTGAATTTCAGAAATCGCTGAAATATGTGTTTAACCATTTTTTTCCCTGTAAAGTTGTTTTGCTGCATATCGCACTCTTACCTAAAATTGCTGCTTAATTCTTTCGAAATTACCTAAAACTTTCAATACCCCCTTCAACCCCTTTGGAGTTGAATTTAAAAAAATAGTTTCTTAATGTATCACTATTATGTATTATGAATATATATCCGAGAGTTCAGGTTTCTAGCTTCAATAATTTCATCTGTGCGTTGATGAATCAGTCAGGCCAAAGCTCTTTTAGGTTATAGATTATCGATCCCAAAAATTTTAAATATTCTTTTACGTCTCAATTTTTAAAAAAGTCTTCTAGAAAAAATATTCTGATTGGGTTGCTGATAGATATGTTTAAGTTCAGCTCAGGTAAACCTAGTCTATGCAAGACTCTAGTCTAACTTTAACTAGAATTTTAATGTATTGTAATATATTTGTTAAATAGGTAACTATTTTGTTTCGTCCCCCTAAAAAAAAAAAAAAAGTATTTTTTTCTTGTGAATTTTTTTATGCCAGTCTAAAAGGAATATAAGTGTTTATTATGAATTTCTTTTTTCTTATTTCTCTTATTTATTGCTATTTTTCAGGAATGTAGGAAAGAAAGGGATTTATGAGGCTCAAGCCTTTCTCATTCAAAATAAAGTTAAAATTTTTAACCTAAAATTCCCATGAGCTGTTTCAAAGACTCTTGTTCTTTTACCTACTAAATTATTAAGATGTTGTCTTATAATTAATTAAAATTTTGGTTTTATATCAATGATATTGGCAATTAATTTGAACAATCAATCATTCTTGTAAATATTTATTAATTTATTATAATCATAATTGTTCATTTATTTTGATTATTTGAGCCCTTTGAATAATTTTCGAACTGCTACATTTTTGTTAGTTTGTGTTAATCGTTATCATGCTTAATTTAGCACTATCTTCACTTTTTAACAAAACTCATCTTAACTATGAAATATTAGCTGATAAATTTTTATAACTGGAAGTATTTATGGTATTTAATATACTATAAGACTAATTTTCATGACTAAATATTATTTATCAACTTTCACCAAAATGTTATAACAACATCATTATTATTTTTTATAGCATAACTAAGAAAATAAATTAGCATACATAATATAATATTATTGTTAGCCAATTTTATTCTATTATTTTCACAATTTAAAAGAAACTACACCTAAGAAATTATTAATTTACATAGCATACAATTGATCTTTATGTTGTTTTGGTCACCATAAAATTTTAATTGTATCTAATATGCAATAATATGTATCATTATTTTTATACAATTGATGATGTATAAAATTGGTTTTATTCCGATGCATGTGAAAATTATAATATTTTTGATAATTTTGTGTTCAACTGTAATAATATTAAATGTTTAAAATTACATACATTATGATTTAACATTTCAATTTAAAAAAAATAATAACAGAGTCCATATAATGTTTAAGCAACATATTTATTTATGATTAATGATTCCAGAAGTACAACATTAAATGTGATGCATAAAAAAGTATGAGATTTAGAAGTTAAAAACATTTTAATTTCTAAAAAATATCAAACATAACCCCCCTCCTCCCCCATATTTTATAAATTTGTGATATTAGTCTAATTATAATAATGATTTTTCTAGATTTTCTGTTAATTTTATTTTTTATTTATAAATTTTACTGGCTCTGCTGTACATAATAATTTGCAACAAATTGCTATATTTGCTTTTCCTATAAAAAATATTTTCTCATTAGTAAAAAAAAAAAAGGATGAACATTTAATATGAGTTTTATATACTTAAGTGGTGTTCACATTATATAAATAGTTCTGTGTTTTAATATTTCTTTCCTACAGAAATTATTCTTGTATCTTTAAAAAAGTCGTGCAACACATATCTTTTTAAAGCTCTTTCTCGATTAAAAAAAAAGAAAATTAATCTTAACTAATTTGGCAAATATACATATTCTATGTTTCAATTTTTTTTGATAGTTTTTATGTATAAAGATTTTTTTTTAATTCATGAAGATAAGAATTTGATAGTTTCAATTATTTAAAAATGACTGTAATTATGTGTGGTTCTACATATAATAGAACTACCATATTGTCATACATATTTTAATACTAAAGTTTGAAAGTATATTTCTTGACTTGTGAAAATACAAGGTGAGTCAAAATGATTGCCCAGATTACAAATGACAATAACTTCATTGGAAACAATGATAGGAAGAAACAATTCAAACACAATACAGAAGGATTCTCAAAGGTTTATTTGCTAATAAAATTAGTTTCAGATAAAACTTCAAACTTCTTTCTGCATTGCATTCAGATTGCTTTTTCCTGTCTGTGTTTACAATGATGTTATTGCCATTCACAATCAGAGTAGATAATCTTTTTTACTTGCCCTGTATATTTTGAATATTTGCCTATTTATACAGTAAAATATTTTCAATTAGCTGTGGAACATCGATTAAATTCAAATTTGCATTTTTTTTCTAATTTTGATTTTTATTATTTTACTTAGAGAATCAACAATTTTTATCCTTAACCAATTTTGTACTATTTATGTATTTAATTCAATAATTTTCTTTCAGATCCTAAATTTACAGAAATGCAACATGATTTTATGGAAAAATATTATAGATATTTTGATGAATGTGAAGAAAATAAACTTGAATACATGGATATATTTAAAACCTATGTTAGTTCAGTTTTATCAAGTAAAATCATTTTAGATTCTTTTTCTATGTAAATTTGTTATGAAGTTAAGATTTTATACTATAATTAAAAGCTTTAAAATTGAATTTCTAATTGTATCTGAAGATAAATTTATGATATAATTTAACAGTTTTTTAATCTTAAATTTGTTTTGGGAGCAATTTTAGACTATGAGTTATTTTAAAACCACCAAAAATATAAAACTTAGATTTATACTTTAAAGCTCTTCAAATGTTTTGGAAAGTGCATTTAATTTAAAAGTTTTCAGTATTTAAAAAATTTCTATATCAATTCTCCCCCCCCCCCTCTCCACTTTAAAGATACAATGAAAATTCAGAAGTAAATTATTGTTCTTTGATTTTTGCTTAATAATAGCTGTTTTTTAAAAGCAGATTTGTTCAGGAAACATCGTTATATTTAGAATGGAAAAGGTCTAATCACCTAGCAAATAAAGAAATAAAAATTATTGGAGTAGAATGATCTTTTCATGCTAGAAAAACTAAGCATATGAATGTCATTGCTCAATCGAAATAAAATAAAATGATCTTGTGGAAATTGACTTTTTTGATTGCTGAAAAATTTTAATTTAAAAACAAAGTACATAAAAGAAAAAAAATGGAAAAAGCAATTTGATTCTGAAGAATTACCTATCTTCTATTTATATTATAAAGGACAAACGTGTCCGTGTGTAACGCTGACATCATTTTGCAAATGGCGACATTTGATGGTGAAATTTCGGTTTTGCGATTTTTGCTACTGCAATTTTTTTTAATTTCTCAACATTGCACATTTTAAAATGTTTACACCGTTATATAGGGGGAAAAAAATCTATTTTCAAATGCAATTTGTTTGAAAACTGTATCGCAATTTACTCATTTATTATAGCATTTAAATTAAATTTCAAGCATGATTTCTTTTCTCTTAATCTATTTCTATCGCTTGCAGACGATTACAAAATATTGATGGGTTTGTACTTTAAACAATATAAAAAGTTCAACATTTTTTTCCAGCTAATATTCCATAACGAAGTTGAAACTTCATTAAGCAATAAATAAAATATAGTATAAATAAAACACAAATGTAATCGAAATGAGGGCTTAAAACCGCAGAGATTATCAGAATTAAAAAAAAAGCTGCTGTATATAACAAAATTTTTAGCGATTTTTTTTTCGGCTATTAACTTCTGGCACAAGGCCAATATGATATTACCGCTTTTAATAAATTTCTAAATTTAATTTGAATATATAGTTGACATATTTCATATAAAACTGCTCTTTGGTGTTGTTAGGGGGAAATCTAATAAAAAAATATTAAATTCAAAAAATCTATTAGAGTTTTCAATTAAAAAAATAAATGGTTTTCACTTATATTCTGTATCCCGGGAAGCCCGGGTTGGATACCAGTACTAATAAAAGAAAGTTGTTTGTCTGTATGTCTGTCTGTGTGCGATGGCTAGCAAAATCTAGTGCACCTAGGAGTTGGAAAATTTATGTGAGGGTAGTCCCCAAAGCCTATCCTGTTGCACCTGAGTCTCAGAATTTTGAAAATTAGTCTAAATACTAATAAGCATTGCATAAAAAAACTCATTAAACTGAGCTTCGAAAATGGCTATTTTTATCGTAACTGCAAAAGAAATTACAATTTTGATAATTCCAGACAACGAAATATTCTCATTTTCACTCGAATATATTAAAAAATCTATTGGAGGTATCAATTCGAAACTCAGACTATATATGTAGTTAATTTTTCTCATTCCAAAAATACAAATTTTGTGAAAATCGGACTGAAAGTTTTCTTTATTTCTGCCAAAAACTGACCAGACGCAAATGAAATTGACCCAGACGGAAAAGAGGTTACTGTAAATGGGGGGTTGCCAGATTAGAAAACAACTCCGTGTCTTGTGGATCTATTCAAATAAATAAAACTATTATGTTTATCGATCGAATAATAATGTTTATATATTTTTTATTCGCGAGGATGAGGAGGGGCTTTTTGATAAATATCGCATTTAGTGAACCGTGCTCCTTAGCGTCGGGTTTACTGTTATTTGACACCATTTTTAATGTATAGCTAATGACCCTGACAAATTTAACTTTTTTAGGTTCATCCGTAGCATTTAATTGCTGTGATGTATAGATAATGACCACTATTTCCAAATAGCAACTTCATCAATTTTTTTTTTTTAAAGTTCCAAACTTTTCTACAATTCTCAGTCTTTGAACAAGTAATTGGGTAGTCTTAATTAGTTGTTTGACAAAAAGCAGTCTCATCTGTCCTCCTCCATCCCCCCTTCAAGGGGGGAGGTGAGATGAGACTGTGTCCCGTTTCCATAACTCAGCAACTAATTTTCCAATTTCATCGCGATTGATTCCAAACATTATAATTAACTTAATAATCACCTTCTATAACATTAAAGTGAACTTATGACTTGTATATGCAACTCATTTTGAATAATAACTTCGGATATTTTTTCATTTCATTTCAGAGTATCTCGGGCTCTACTGGCCTGATTACGACAGGTTTAGCTCATTCAACTTGATATCGATAGCCTTAAATATTTTAATTCCAATTTTTACCACTAGGAGGCACTTTCTTATCTCGGGCTCTATTTGCCTGATTCAGACAGTGTTTGGCTCATTCGACTTGAATTTGATAGCCTTGCAGATTTCAGCCATGTTCATATAGAACAGATTGCGTGCCCTGGCGGTGGAACTACAGGAGTATTGCAAGTTCTATGGGCCCGATTACGATGGGGTTTGGCTCATTCGACTTGATATCAATAGCCTTAAATAATTTAGTTGCACTTTTTACCACCAGGTGGCACTTTTAGATCTCTGTTTTTATGGGCCCGATTACGGCCGTGTTCGCCTCATTCGAGTTGATTTTGTTAACCGTACAGATTTCAGTCATGTTTGTATAGAATAGATTGTTATTATCCTGGAGCCCGGGTGACACCGGGCGGGTCAGCTAGTAAATTATAAAGTTTTAAAAGATAGTTTAGGGTATATAATTTTAACTAGCATACACAACAGCTCAGAGGACTTCTCTTTAAGCAAGTTGTTTTAAACTGTCTGCCATATTTGCTTTTCATTATAAAAATGTTTATAATTTTATTTCAGATGAAGTTTATTAGATCTAAAGAGTTTATTAGATTTAAAACATTAAAAAAAATTCTTCATTTTCTTGATTTATCATTCATTTGTATCAACAAAGCAATTTAACATAAAAAAAAATATATATCTGAGTACTAATACCCACTTCTGAGTTAGTTATATTTATTTTATAGTATTTGTATAATCTGCTGTTCTGGCTAAAAGTACATGGTTTAGTAGTTATTAAAAAAAATTGTCTTAACAACAAAATATATTATCTAAATTGAGAAATTTATTTAAGCCAACATTTTATTTTCCAGGTATAAAGATTACTTATATACAATTTCTTTAGCACTTAACAAAAGTCAAAAACAATACAGAAACTCTAAGCAAAAGAATTATAACCTCTTAATGCTCAACTACGAGTGTCATTTGTTTTGAAGTGGCAGATTTGTAAATTTTTATGTTAGAGTAGGCAAAAAGAAAAGAAAATCCATAAACATCATTTAATATACTGGTTTATAAAATAAATAAATAAAAAATATTTGCTCTGAAAACGATGGAAAAAATAGCATTGGTCAAGTTTGATAAGAAAGATAAAGATTTTGATATCAGGCTAATATTTGTAAAAATAATATATATATACTAGGGGGCCTACCCCCTGCGAGCTACGCTCGCCAACCCCCGCTCAGACTTCGAGGCCTCTAAAAACATCATAACAGCGTGATTTGTTTTAAAAATATTGGTAAATCTGTAATTGGGTTACCATGCTTTTAACGTTTTAATGGGGCATTTTTTTATTATCACACAGCTGTTGCGACAACTGACGACTGTTTTTGGGATTTATAAGTAAAATCAATTACAACTTGAAAACCAGCTTGTATAAAATGGTTAGGTTTAAATAGTGGCTACCTCTCGAACTTTTATAGCAACGATCTGTATTATATTCTTCCTTTGCGTTTAAGGATGAGAAAAATTCCATCTGCTTGTGAATAACATTAACAACCACGGTATTGAAAAGTACTATGTTATAGACATTTTCAGTAACAGGTTTTAATTTTATCTCTATTTTAGTGCACCATCATGCATATTTTCATGTTATTTTAAATATGTAAATTATTTATTTTAATTAATATGTATATACGAATTTTCTAATAATTATTTATCATACACAAAATTAATTAAATATTTTGTGCATGCATGTCTGCATTTATTCGGCATTAATTGATGAGATATTTAAACAAATTTGCTATCCGCGATAATTTTACACCATGTTATGTCACTTGCATATTGTTCATAAGAAAATCGGTTACTTTTCCAGTATAGGATCCTTTGCTTTTAGGTTTGGCGTAATTTGTTGCCAAAAGTTATGAAAACAAACCCAAAGAACTTTTGGTGCTTTTCTATTATAGTAAACGCTTTTTTATTGACGCTTTTTTAAAAAGCTTGGCGGAAAAAACCAAGCAAGATAGAAAACCAAGCAGGATATTTTATTCTCCTTCCGTTCAGTTGGGCAATTATTATTTAATACTATATTTATTATATTATTGCATATATTCGTTTCAAATATCCGAATTAGTTATTTTATAAATTCGTTTAATTAAATTTACAAAAAAATAACAAAATGATATCAATAAATAATAATTACAATTAATTTCTTTTCCCCCCTTTCTTTTGCGTTTACATAAATGACGTCATTTGGACGAATTTATTCAAAATATTTTCAGTTTATAAATTAAATTAAATGCTGACAGACGATTGAATCCTGACGATAGAAATGTGATTTTTGTTTTCAAATTTTCCTGAAAAACATAATTTAATCACAATCTTGTCTTCATTATCGATTGTAATGAAAGATAAATTCAATTTCAATTTGAAAATGACGAATAAAAAGAAATCAATAATACCTATCGGGATCCTTTTCAATTTTTTTCCCCTTTTTGTCACCAAAAATAGAGTAATTAGTTGCCATCATTACAGAAATGTCTTTAAAATTAGAAAAAAATTAATATCTCGAAAACTAATTCCAATTTAAAAATTCTATTACCAGCTTTGACATCCGCGGATTTTTATGGACAATTGGTATTAATTTCACCATCAGGCGTTTAATATTTTATTAAAAATAGCCCTGAAACATAATCAGTCGTTTCACAAATTCGTTTCATTAGGATTTTATATATATAGGGTAGATAAATCTTAATGATGATTTTTTCTCTTTAGACAGATGTGATTGAAAGACACATAGAAACATCTCTTATTAAAAAAATACCAAGTTTTTCTATGAAAGATTTTCTTCAAAATCTTGTGTAAGTACAAATTTTAGAACTTTATTTCAATGCAATATTATATTTTATGTATATGACATACCTAGAAGAATATTATTGGCATAACTTAAATAAATAAATAAAAATAAATAAAACCTTTTTAAACAGAGGGAAAAAAATCTCCAAAATTCTGATTACATTTCATTGAATTGTAGAATTCAATTTTATTGAACTGTGAAAAGAGGCAGTTACAGTTATATTTATTTTATAGTATTTATATAATAATATAACTGTAGCAGATTTGTCACATTGTTGGTCATGGTAGGTATTATTTCAGGCTTACTAATTGTGAGTTTGACTCAAAAATAAACTTTATTGAGTTGTAATGGTGTTCTCCTGTAGGTGCAATGTATGTATGTATATTAAAATATGTAATATGACCAAGTTGTAGCCTTTTATTAATGTGCTACTTAAATTTTATGAGAAAATTGTTTGATGATTATAAAAATTAATGCTAAATTGTTTTTAAAAAAAACTAACCCCCCCCCCCCCCCCACACACACACCAAAAAAAAAAAAAAAAAAAAACTTTTTGAAGTTTTGTTTTATATTGCAATTAGTAGTCAAAATCATTATCATCTGATATGAAGACAAAAATTCCTTTATCAAATGACTACTCTATACAAATAATCAAATGTACAAGTAATTTCATTGATTGAAAAACAAATTAATTTTTTCAGAATGTGTGCTTATTATTATTATTATTCATGAGCATACATATTCACAGATGCTTAGTAAATAAATTTTTGACATATGTAATTATGAAATATTTTAACCATACTGATTGACAGAGAACTCCAAACTAAATGAAAATTGTCCAGGCTAGGCCAGAAGTTAAACCCAAGACTTATGGCTTAACTTGCCAATGCTCTACTAACTGAACTATTCTGGATGGCTCTGACTGACAAAGTTCACTCATACAATCTGTTGACATTATCTATTCTATGATCTGTTGCTCTATAGATGAAATCTTATGCCATGGAACTTTATGGAGGTAATGGAGTTTCATAGTATGGGATTTCTAGGCATGAAAGTTGTCTGTATTTTTGCAGCAATCTTTTTGGATGTCTTTCTAGCTGTTTTTGAGATTGATGCAAAACCATTGAGAAATTGTGACCTAAGCCATACAGATTTCTGCTTTTTATTTTTAAATTTTATAAGTTAAAAAAGAATTTTTTAGCTGTTAAGTTAAAAAAAAATCTATTATGTCTTGATTGAAAATCTTCCGTAACATTAATAAATAATTAATCATCTAATCAATAAACTCTTTCCACACAATTTCTATTTCTCCCCCTTTGCCTTCCAGCTCAAGAAATTTAAAATCTTTAAAACTCTACTTGAAAACTTTTTCTGCTCTATTTATTATTTTATTGTAAGAATGAATAATCAATTATCTAATTATCAAAAACACACCAAACTGAAAAACTCTTTTTAATTTTTAATATTTTTTCTGTCCTAATTGTATATCTTTAGTAATGATAAGTAATGAATCATCTAACCAATCTCCCCCACCCCGAATTTTCTGCTACTCCCTCTTTCCTCTTCCCCAGCTCACGAAGTTTAAAATCTAAACTCTTTAATTTTTTTGAAACTTTTTTCTGTTCTATTTGTTGATTAATTGTAACAGTAAATAGTCACTCATCTAAATTACCCTTCCTTAGTACAAATTGCACAAAATTGAAAGTCTGAAACTCATTAAAAAGTTATAATAGCGCAAGAAAAATTTTTAGAAACGATAAATAATCATTTATCTAACCAAACCTTCCTCCCAAAATGTCTGCTCCCCCCCCCCCCAGCTCACAAAATTTAACTCTTTACATTTTGTTAATTTTTTTCTTTATTTATTACTTTTTGTAGCAATAAATAACAATCTAAATTCCTCCCCTCTCCTGAAATTTCCATCCCCAACTCCTCCCAAGCATACAAAGCTTAAAATTTGTATAATTCCTTATTTTTGTAAAACATTTTCTACCTTTATTACACTGTAGCAACAATAAATAATATATCATCAAAATTCCCACTACCCCCAGAAAAAATGAGAGGATTTCTAGTCATGGGGTGTTGTAGGGAATAACAATTTTCCTCCTTTTATTGCAGTTTTGTAAAATTTTTAATTAGTAATGAGTTCTGGCCCAGGCAGACATTCCCCTGTTGAGCATCAAGCTGCCCTCCACCCGGATGACTTAGAATTTTATGGTTATTAATAGTCTAGAAGTGCAAATTATCTTCCTGGCACTCCATAATTCCCTCCCCCCTCCCTCCCCCATAAAGCTGTAGAAATCCTTCCCAGAGAAAAATGTCTGAATGTAATACTGTTTTTAATGCAGCCAGCATTTGTTATAGTGCTGTGTATAGCATACTATAACAAAATTGCTATTCATACTATCTCCCTTATGCTTCTTTCTTTACTGTTTATAAGTAGAGCCAATATTTATTCAGGAGTGAGAATCTTCCTTGTTTTGATAAATTTTATTTTTTTAAAATTCACGTAAATTGCCCCTTTTCCTTCTTGAAAGAAATTGCCTTCTTTCAGGAAACTTTTGAAGAAAGAAAGCAAAACTTTACTTTTCTCCCATCACAGTTTAAAATATTTAGACCTCTAAATTATTATTATATATATTTTTTGCCTTTATTTATGCAGCAACAATAGTTAAATAATCATTTTAATTCCCCTTCCAAATTTTTTATCCCCCCTCCCTTTCTTTTCCTCCAGTACATTAAGTTTACCATCTTTAAAATTCCTTTATTTTTTTCTGCGATATTTGTTATTTTGTAGTAACTATAAATAAATAACCAGTCTTTTAAATTTCTATTGTCACACCCTTGAAATGTCACACCTTTATAGAAATAATTTTTTTTTGTTATATTGTAGAAAACAATAACTAAAGTTCAATATTGTGAGATAAAATTAATCTTGCAAAACTAGTTTTGCTACGATTGTGAAGTCTAGGGTACATATTTTTGAGTTGTTATTTCTTCTTTATACTGCTTGTTACATTGTCTCTCAGTTATGCCTGAAACAAAACAAAAAATAATAATTAAAAAATAAATTTTCAAAATCCATAAAAATGTATCATATTTTTTGATATAACTTTAAAAAAACTGTTTTGTTTGTTTGCTTTTTAAGTATAGTTTGTAGAGAAATTAATTTTCTTTATTTTAAAAAAAGAAACATGTAAATCCATTAATTTGTTCAAAAGTTATTGTGGCAAAATTGCTGAAAAACAGTGTTTCGAGAAAACTGAGTTTAATGTTTTGTCCTTCACAGGTATTGCCAGTTCGCAACTCATCATTTACAACTTTTACGACTATAGTTTTAGGACTTTTCCTATTGTATGATATTCTTAAGGGTAACACTATTATAACACTATAAAAGTATTCATAGGAAAAAAGACATTTTTTTCATCATTTCAAACCTTTTTAGTCCCCTTAAATGCCCAGTAGTTTACTATCATTTTATTCAGTGACAAATTAACCATGATATAATGTAAATAATATATGTATATATCGTAAAATTCTGATTGTAAGTCCCCCCCCCCCCTTTTCAAAACTAAAAAGAGTTAAATGTGGGAGGGGGGCTTATAATCAACATAAAAAAAATCATTTAAAAACCTGTTTTTATCATTAATTTAGAAGTAAAAAAGGGCGAGAATCTTTTGTATTTTGGCAGATTTTCATTCAAAAACAAATAAAATCAACCCCCCCCCCCTCCCAAAAAAAAAATTGAAAATCTTTAAAAATCTTTCTTTTTTTTTTAATCTTTTTCTTTATTTGTTATTTTATTATAACAATAAATGATCAATCATCTAAATCCCCTTCAAAATTACTGCTTCCCCCTTTGCCCCCCCCCCTTCTGGTACCAAAACCTCATAGTTTAAACTTTATAACTCTTTAATTTTAAATTTCTTTTCAGACTTATTTAATACTCTATAACTAGCCAAACAATAAATGAACCTAATCTACCACCTAAATTAACCCCTTCTCCTAAAATCTTTGCTTTTCTTCCCCCCCCCCCAACCTCATCTCATGAAGACCCTTCCCCTGCAAATGCATCTCATTAAATTTTAAATCTTTAAAATTCTTAATTTTTTTTCTGTTCTATTTGTGATTTTTTTGTAACAGTATTTAAATAACGATCTAAATTATTCCCATCCTCCCCCAAAAAAAGTCATCTTTATTTTCTTTGCCCTCCCAGTACATACTTTAAAGGCTTTAAATTTTTCTCCCCTCTATAACTCTTTTTGCAACAATAATTAAATAATTATCTAATTTGCTCCCCCCCCCCACCCAAAAAAAATTCTGCTTCTCCCTTTTCCTCCCCACCCCCCAGCACACAACTTTAAAATTATTTTTATGCTGTATTGTTACTTTGTAGCAGCAATAAATAAATGATCAGTTAACTCTCGCCTTAAATTTCCATTCCCCATCCCCAAAAAAGGGGTGAATTTCTAGACAAGGAGGGGTGAAGGTAGAGAGAAAATTTTAGTTTTTTTCGTAGTTTGACTGTTCTCACAGCTGATATTTTGCTAATGGGAGGGGAGTTATTTTAAAGAACATATTTATTTCAAAACATAAAATATACACATGATTCAGGGAAGAACAGCCAAACTGCAAAAACTCTCATATATTTAGAAATCCACCTCCCTTCCCTTGGGACAAAAGAACAGAGCAAAAATTTCAAAGGGAATGATTCTTTTAGATGAGTGATATTTATATGAGATGATGTAGATGATATGAGTTACCTTTCTATAAAATAAGAAATAGAATAGCATTTAAACAAATACATGTTATATATTTTAAAATATTTGCTGAGTGAGGAGACAGACAGTGGGGGAAATGGAACTTTTGGGAGAAAGGAGAGTAATTTAGATGTTTGATTATTCATTAATTGTTACTAAAAATGAACAAATACAGAAGATTTAAAAAAAAAAATAGTTTTAAATATTGTGTGTGTGTGTGTGGAGGGGGGACATTTTTGGAGTTGAGAGAAAACTTAGGTCAGAAATTATCTATTTATTTATACTAGAGAGCAACAAATAGATCAAAATATTTCTTCAAATAAGAGTTTTACAAATTTTAAACTTTGTATTCTGGGGGATGATGGGGTAATATGAATTTCAAAGGAAGTTTCAAAGGGGTTTGAATTTCAAAGGGGTTTGAAATTTAGATGATTTGTTATTTATTTATTGTTAATAGAGAGAAAGAAATAGGACAGAATTTTTTTTTATATAAATAGTTTAGAAAAATCTTCTATAGCAGTTCGCTTAAAGCGGGGAAACAGACATTTTGGTGGTAGAGAGATATTTGATATGGTTGAATATTTATTTACTGTTACTAGACAGCAACAGTAATAGAAGAATGGCAGTCCGGTCCCAGCAGAATCATGAATGTAGTGGTGGTGCAGTGGGACAGGAAGTGATAGTGGAAACCGGAAGTGATCCTGAGGTGGTGACGAGAAGGGGTAACAGGAAGTGACTGCTGTAAGAGAAAGGGGGGGGAGGGCTTATTTTGTGGGGGCTTCAACAAGGAGAGAGCTTCAATGATGAGGGGGCTTAAATGTTTCAAAAAGAATTTCGGGGAGATAGAAAATGTTGTACACTATTTTTAAAAATTAGAAAGGGGGGAGGGCTTATTTTATGCGGGCTTCAACAAGGAGAGAGCTTAAATGATGAGGGGTCTTAAATGTTTCGAAAAGAATTTCGGAGAAGGTTGTGCACTATTTCGGGGAGTTAGAAAATGTACACTATTTTTAAAAATTTTAATTGGGGGAGTTAGAAAATGTCATGCACTATTTAAAAAAATTTTATTGACGGGAGTTAGAAATGTATCAACTAATATTTTCAGAAGCGTGTTAAGTAGGGCTATCTTTCTGTCCCTTCTGTTTTTATGATAATGAAACAACATTATTTTTAATTAACTTGCAATAGCTAACATTTTTTTAATTAACTTGCAATAGCTAACATATTTTTAATTAACTTAAAATAGCTAACATTTTTTTCAAAGGGAAGTTTAAATAACTTTTTTCACAAATACTACACACTTCTTCAGAAAAAATATTATGCTTAAGACAAGACAAAGTGTCTTAGAAACATTTCAGAATTTATCAACACATAAGAACCCTACCTGTAGGTGCAAGGTTCTGATTTTAAAGCTAGTAGATGTTTACCTCTCATGCTCATAGACCTAGCTGTTTGGAGTTTTATTTGCTGAAATAAAAACATTCTATATTAAAGCACATACACACAATATGTCTGATTACTTTTTAACTTATAATAATTTTTTTTTTTTAATTAAGACAATTTTAACTACACAAATCCAACATGAGTGAAAAATTGACTGGGACCAGGCCTCGAACCTGGGACCTTCAGCATACTGTGCTGACGCTCTGCCACTGAGCAACCCCTGGTTGATATCCTAGTCCGGCAATTTTCCACCTTTAAACATGTTGGGAAGATGAAATGCTAGCTGGTGACTCTTCCCAACATGTTTAAAGGTGGGAAATTGCCGGACAAGGATATCGACCAGGGGTTGCTCAGTGGCAGAGCATCAGAACGGTACGCTGAAGGTCCCAGGTTCGAGTCCTGGTCCCGGTCAATTTTTCACTCATGTTGGGTTTGTGTAATTAAAATTGTCTGAATTAAAAAAAAAATGTTATTATAAGTTAGTTAAAAACAATCTATTTACTAAATACTATTTGTTGACATTCTATTTGCTGAAATAAAAATTATCTGTGCTAACTATCACCTTAAATAAAAATTCTCTTTACTAACTACTATTTGATGAATTCTATTTGTTTGAATTCTATTTGCTGAAATAAAAATTATCTTTGCTAACTATCACCTGAAATAATTTTTTTTTTTTTTTTTTTACCAACTACTATTTGGTGAATTCTATTTGTTTAAATTCTATTTGCTGAAATAAAAAAATACTAATTGCTGAATACTAATTGATGATTTATATCGCCTGAAATAAAAATTATTTTTGCTATATCACCTGAAATAAAAATTCTCTTAACTAACTTCTATTTGATGAATTCTATTTGTTTAATAAATTCAATTGGCTGAAATAAAAATTATCTTTGCTGACTATCACCTGAAATAGAAATTCTCTTTACTAACTACTATTTGATGAATTCTATTACCTGAAATAAAAAATCGAGTGACAGTTTCGAGATGACATATTAAAATGAAGTATAAACATAATTTAATTTTTAAAAATATTTAATTAAATCATCCCAATTGGTGTGAACATCACCCTACAATTTGGATATCGAAATTGCACCCTCGTTTGGTGAAACATAATACAAATTATGTGAAATCGGTGACCACATCCAAACAATCTGATGTAGATTCAGGCTGTCTTCGATCACATTGGTCATAAATTTGAATTTGTAGAGGAGAGTAGAGTTGAGCACGAAGTTCTTTGGTATCTTGTACCAGTCTTTCATTACAACCATCATATATGCACATTCTGCAATGTCGCCTCCCCCATGATTTAGTATACTCCTTAGGAACGCGTGCCCACAAGGTGATAGCCAGTTGGTGTTAGTTTCTAGACAACATGTGCAAACCTAAGAAAGAAAATAGTTTTAATTTTTTTTTCTAAATGTTTAATTATTTATTTTCTAAATGTTTAATTATTTCTTTTTTAAATTATTAATTCTTTCTTATCTGGAATGGGCTCATTCATGTTCTCCTCCAGAAAATGATGGATCCCTTGCACCAGGATACGGTTGGGTTCTGGCTGGTTGTTTCTTATCTGAATTAGATGAGGGTGCGGAATTATTTCTTCAACAATTACGATTTGATCTTGTTCATTAGCATTCATCTATGATAAGAATGATTTAAATTAGTCTTTTAAAATGAATTAGAATCTTTTTTTATTTAACTAAAATTTTATATTAACCTCATTAATATAGGCGTCAAAATCTTTGCCTCCAAAAGGTTGTGCATTTTCAAAAGAGTCCTAAAAAGAGTAAAATTATTTTTTATAAATTAAATTTCATACTTAAAATATTTTCTCTTAGTTTGAAATATTTTCTATGTGAAAAGTTATTATTTTTCATAGTTTAAATTATTGTCCGAGTATAAAGTTTACCTAAATTTAATTTTTTTTGCTTTTGTAAAGTTTTAAATATGTTTACTCAAATTTTTAAAAAGCAACACAAATCGCTAAGTTGATTAATCAAACTTTTAATTAAAGTATTAATTGTGTCAAATTTTTTCTTTGACAATGTTTGTGTTTGCCTAAATTTAAGCTTAAAAATTACCTTTTCTTTCACAATTTTTAAAATCACTTTTTTTTTCACAATTTTTAAAATTACTTTTTCTTTCACGATTTTTAAAAATCTATACAAATCGCTAAGTTGATTAATCGAACTTTTGATTAAAATATTAATTTGTCTAATTTTTTCTTTGACAATGTTTGTTTTTGTTTGCCTAAATTTAAGTTTAAAAATTAATTTTTCTTTCACGATTTTTAAAAAGCGATACAAATCGCTAAGTTGATTAATCAAACTTTTAATTAAAATATTAATTGTGTCTAACTTTTTCTTTGACAATGTTTGTTTGCATTTGTTTGAATTTAAGTTTAAAATTTACTTTTTCTTTCACAATTTTAAAAATTACTTTTTCTTTCACGATTTTTAAAAAGCGATATAAATCGCTAAGTTGATTAATCAAACTTTTAATTAAAGTATTAATTGTGTCAAATTTTTTCTTTGACAATGTTTGCGTTTGCCTAAATTTAAGCTTAAAAATTACCTTTTCTTTCACAATTTTTAAAATTACTTTTTTTCTCCCAATTTTTAAAATTACTTTTTCTTTCATGATTTTTAAAAAGCGATACAAATCGCTAAGTTGATTAATCGAACTTTTAATTAAAATATTAATTGTGTCTAATTTTTTCTTTGACAATGTTTGTTTGTGTTTGCCTAAATTTAAGTTTAAAAATTACTTTTTCTTTCACGATTTTTAAAAAGCGATACAAATCGTTAAGTTTATTAATCAAACTTTTAGTTAAAGTATTAATTGTGTCTAATTTTTTCTTTGACAATGTTTGTGTTTGCCTAAATTTAAGTTTAAAAATTACTTTTCTTTCACAATTTTTAAAATTACTTTTTCTTTCACGATTTTTAAAAAGTGATACAAATCGCTAAGTTAAATTTTTAGTAGCAAATTCTAGAAATTCCAAAATTAAAACTTTTCTTTTAAAAGTCAAGGTTTTACTAATCAGTGTTAAAAAAAAAATTTTACTCTTTTTAGTAATCTTTCGAAAATGCACAACCTTTTGGAGGCGAATATTTTGATGCCTATATTAATGAGGTTAATATAAAATTTTAGTTAAATAAAAAAAGATTCTAATTCATTTTAAAAGATTCAAACCTAATTTAAATCCTTCTTATCATAGAAGAATGCTAATGAGCAAGATGAAATCGTAATTGTTGAAGAAATAATTCCACACCCTCATCTAAATCAGATAAGAAACAACCAGGCAGAACCCGACCCTATCCTGGTGCAAGGGAGCCATCATTTTGTGGAGGAGAGCGTGAATGAGCCCATTCCAGATAATGTAAAAAAAAGAAAGAATTAATCATTAAAAAAAAAAAATAATTAAACATTTAGAAAAAAAAATTAAAACTTTTTTCTTTCTCTTTTCTTAGTTTTGCACATGTTGTCTATAAGCTAACACCAACTGGCTATCACATTGTGGACACTGATTCCATAAGGAGTGTATTAAATCATGGGGGAGGCGACATTGCAGAATGTGCATATATGATGGTTGTAATGAAAGACTGGTACAAGATACAAAAGAACTTCGTGCTCAACTCTACTCTGTTCCACAAATTCAAATTTGTGACCAATGTCATCGAAGACAGCCTGAATCTACAATCAGATTGTTTGGATGTGGTCACTGATTTCACATAAATTGTATTAGGTTTCACCAAGCGAGGGTGCAATTTCGATGTCCAAATTGTTGGGTGATGTTCATACTTTTTGGGATGATTTAATTCAATAGTTAAAAAAATTAAATTATGTTTATACTTCATTTTAATATGTAATCTCAAAACTCTCACTCGTTTTTTTTATTTTAGGTAATAGAATTCATCAAATAGTAGTCAGTAAATCGAATTTTTATTTCAGGTGATAGTTAGCAAAAATAATTTTTATTTCAAGTGATAGAAATCATCAATTAGTATTCAGCAATTACTATTTTTTTTTTTAATTTCAGCAAATAGAATTTAAACAAATAGAATTCATCAAATATGAGTTAGTAAAGATAATTTTTATTTCAGGTGATAGAAATCATCAATTAGTAGTTAGTAAACAAAATTTTTATTTAAGGTGATAGTTAGCAAAGATAATTTTTATTTCAGGTGATAGAAATCATCAAGTAGTATTCAACAATTAGTCTTTTTTTTTTTTTTTTAATTTCAGCAAATAGAATTTAAACAAATAGAATTCATCAAATAGTAGTTAGTAAAGAGAATTTTTATTTCAGGTGATAGTTAGCAAAGATAATTTTTATTTCAGCAAATAGAATTTCAACAAATAGTATTCAGCAAATAGAATTTTTTTATTTCAGCAAATAAAACTCCAAACTGCTAGGTCAACGTGACAGGTCTACTAGCTTTAAAATCAGAACCTTGCACCTACAGGTGGGGTTCTTATGTGTTGATAAATTCTGAAATGTTTCTATGTCTTGTCTTAAGCATAATATTTTTTCTGAAGAAGTGTGTAGTATTTTTGAAAAAAAGTTATTTAAACTTCCCTTTGAAAAATATGTTAACTATTTTCAGTTAATTAAAAAAATGTTAGCTATTGCAAGTTAATTAAAAATATATGTTGTTTCATTATTATAAAAACGGAATGGACAAAAAGATAGCCCTATGTAACATCCTTCTGAAAATATTAATCGATACATTTCTAACTCCCTTCAATAAAATTTTTTTAAATAGTGCACGGCATTTTCTAACTCTCCCAATTAAAATTTTAAAAAATAGTGTACAACATTATCTAACTCCCTGAAATAGTGGACGACTGTCCCGAAATTTTTTTCAAAACTTTTAAGCCCCCTCATCATTTAAGCTCTCTCCTTTTTGAAGCTCCCACAAAATAAGCCCTCCCCTCTTTCGCTTATCGCACTCACTTCCTGTTACCCCTTCCCGTCACCAAGGAAATAAGCAAGGAAAAGACATAACAAGCAAGACATATTAATATTTTAGGATTTTTTTTTTTTTTTTAATCTACCAATTGATGTTTTCAGAATGCGGCGGATTATTAAAGAATTCTGATTTAAGCAGTATTAATGAACCAAGGAAATTTTCCTTGCTCAGGATCACTTCCGGTTTCCACTGCCACTTCCGGTCCCATTGCACCACCACCACAATCATGATCCTGCTGGGGCCGGACTGTCTTTCTTCTACTACTAGCAACAAATAGAGCATATATTTTTTAATAAAGAGTTTTAAAGATTTTTAAATTTTGTATCCTGAGAGGAGAAGGAGGGAAGGAAAAGTGTACATTTTAGAGAGAGAGGAGTGGAGGGGGGGGGGGGTAATTTAGATGATTGATTATTTACTTATTGTTACTAGAGATGAATAAATAGGACAGAAGAATTTTTTTTAAAAATAAATTTAACGATTTTTTTTGCTGGGTGGGGAGAAGGGGTAAGAGGTGGTAGATAGATAATTTAAATGGCTGATTATTTATTTATTGTTACTAGAAAGCAGCAAATATAGCAATTTTTTTTTATATATAAAGAGTTTTAAAGATTTTAAGCATTGTATGCTGAGGCGGGGAGGGGAAAACATAAATTTTGGATAGAGGGGGAGATTGTAGTTTAGAGGACTGATTTTTTTACTTATTGTTATATTACTAGCAAGCAGCAAGAAGGCCAGAAGAATTTAAGATTCTCAAGATTTTGAACTTTTTGTGTTGGGAAGGGCAAAGAAGGGAAACAGACATTTCATGTGAGGGGGGGGGGGGATTTCATTAACATTATATAAAAGCAAAAGTGGAAATCTGCCAAAAATTTTATTTTTGTGCAAAAAAATGTGTTTGTGTGTGTGGGGGGGGGGGGTCTTATATTCGGGAATGGAAAAGAAAATCAAAATTCCTTAAATGTGGGAGGGGGTCTTACGGTATATATTAAATAGGTTTTTTCCAAAATTTATAAACATATCTTTGCTTTTGCGAATGCTAATCTATATTAGTGCTGGAAAATATTGATATACTCCTTTTAATGATTAAATATACTTTTTATTTAGATAATAGTAAGGTCAGCTTCTGAAAAGAGTTAAGTATTTTTTTCTTTTTAAATTTCACTATAGATTTTTAATGAATTTTTATCAATATATCCTGTAATAAGACGTGTAAGAATGTATATGTTCTCTTAAAAAGAAAAAAAATCACTTAACCATAATATAGCTTATGAAATGTATGTTTTTTATATTTGTGATGGGTTCTTTTAGATCTCTGAAAGTGGATTTTGTTTGAAGGAGTGCTTTACCATTTTTTATGGTTAAGAATTAATGTTCTACCCTCTTTCAAACCTTGGATGAATGCTGTGCATATGTATATGTACATATATATGTCTAAATATGTGTTGTTATTTTTATTATTTAGAAACAAGCCATCTGAACTTGATGGAGAAATATTTGATATTCTAGTCAGTTTCACGGATTTCATCTCATTCAAAGAAATGCTTTTGGATTATAAAGCAGTATGTATATCCATATTAACTTTTTAATTTATTATAATCTGTGCGAAATGGAATATGTTTGCTTGGTGAAAAGCAGTGGCTAATTTATCTACATTATTCCAATGTGGCCCAAAAAGTAATGTATGAAATAAAGCTTTATAGATGCTGCTGAGTATGAGTAGTGAGATAAATCACATACAAGTAAATTCCAATTAATTTTTCAATTAATTATTCAGGAGTGAAATTCACCCGAAACTAATGAGTAACGAACAAGTGGATTTTTCATTGCTAAACTGAGCGTTGAGCCGACAGAGCAGAGGCGGATTAACCACCTACCGGGCCCCTAGGTTTGACACATTGGGCACCCCCTCCTGCTCTATATGTATATACATCATGGGTGAAAGTTTTCCGTCTCTAGACGGAAATCCGTCCTGGCGATTTTAATACGGACGGAAATAAATATCAACAAAGAAATCTATTTTGAACGTGCCTAATAATAATTCTTGATTTCAGTTTTCTCTATGTTAGCAATTCCCTCAGTTTCTTTTCATATCACTTATAAATTGGTTTATATATTACATTATATTTATTTACAGTTATTTTATATCTTGAACTTACCTTTTGCTTTGCAGCTTTTCATATTGCTTCGTTTATCCATACGGCATTAACGTTATATTTTTCACGTGCTTAGAAATCGGGTCGCGATGTTTTCCTGCCAAGCACGTTCACGATCTGTAATCCAAATGGACAGTAGCGGTGTTTGCTGAGAGATGGCGCTGTTAATCCACGAACGCACTTTTGGTTTCGACACGTGCATTGGCGATGACCTTGTACGGTATTGGGTGGAGCTGGGGGCAGTTCATGTTTACGTTTTTCATTCACGGCGTGTGCCGGCTGAGACAGTGTGTACATATAGTATCAGTCACGGTAGTTGATGGTGGCTGATATGTTGTTTTGGAAATATGAAACGTCTGTGTTTGTTTTTGAAGGAGCTCTGGCTTATACTGGAAGGCAATGATGAATAGATTGATAGTTAATGGAGTATTTATTTTTGAGCTTATTTATCAGCACGTTTTTACTTTGAATGTTGTTGCAGTTTAGTGAAATACTTAATGTTTATGAAGCTTTTAAAACTTTTAAGATGAGCATCGGAGCGACATGTTTAGCGATATATTTATTAATTGTTTTTAACTTTTAACATCATCATTCTTTTGTTTTATCATCTAAATTATGTTTTAGTTTCAAGAATATTTTGTTTTATAAATGCTGTTTTTTTCTCTTAACGATTTAATAAAAGCTGATGTTTTATTTTAACTTATTTGGTCATCATTTTAGTTTCTTTTACACTCACTGCTCATGGAAATTATGAATAGAAACAACTGCATTTTTAACTACATTTTTACATGGTCTTTATTTCAGCATACGCTTTCAGTTGCAAATTATTCTCTGCTTAGTTATAGGATGTATTAATATAGTGCAATAATATAAATATTATAGGAGCTTTAGTTTTTGCACTAGTTATATGAGTAGTCTCATATAACAATGAGGTTATGGGCGTTTTTATAAGACCCATGTATTTTTATAAGACCCATGCAGTTTTTACCTTGATAAGTATTGAATATTATTGCAGTGAAGTGTTTAACTACGGCCTTTAGAGATTAATTAGTGAATTTTAGAAGGGGGGGCCGTTAGTTTTTATGATAACCAGTTATTAATAGTGAAAAAAAAAAAAAAAATTAAATTTTTGAAATCTTGAAATTTTTTTTTTGAGAAATTAAAATGGCAATGATGCAATCTCAGATACAAAAGCTCAGTTCCAGTAATTACGCCAATTGGCAGGCAGACATGAAGTATTTATTGATGGAAAAGAATGTCTCGGAAATTGTTGCTGAAATTGAAAAGGTACCAGTCGTAGTAAAGGATGGAGAGTTTACTGAAAAAGATGTAAGAAATTTTCATATTCGAGAAAAATTGGCACTTTCTACTGTTTACCTTAATATAGAACCGAACTTTAAGAAAAATAGTTGAAAATTGTGATGATCCAATAGATGCCTAGAAGAAACTCCGTACCCATTTTTATCCAGATACTAGAAGTCGTCATATGCAAGTATTTACTAAGTTCTGCAAGTGCAAAATTGCCAGTGGTGAAAGTATTAATTTATATGCCTCCCGACTCTTGAGAATTGCAAACCAACTTAAAGGTATTAACAAAAATTTTGACGATGTCTACGTGACTTTTCAATTACTAAGGTTTTTGCCAACTAAATTTGATAGTATAGTACAAGCCATTCTGAGGTGGAAAGAGCAGGACTTTGTTTTTAATGATGTTGTAACGTCGGTGGTAGCTGAAGAGACGAGACTTAGTTTGAGAGACCGTGATCATGGCAAAATTTATGTGGAAGCACAGTCGTTGCAGTTCCAGAAAAGAAATAGAAAGAAATTTACTTGTTATTTTTGCAAAAAGCCAGGACATGTCAAAAGTCAGTGCCGCAGTTTCCTGAAAACTATGACTCATCGAAGTAGAGATTCCTCACCATCTGCAGATTGTTCTGAATATCGAGATCCTTCGCAATTGAAAAGGAGTGAAAGCCCTCATGTTGAAGGAGCATTCTTTAGACGTAAACCTAGATCCCCACAAAGAGACAGAAATCGACACAACAGTTCCCGTGGACCTGGTGAAATCATGAGAAACCAGTCTAGAGACAATAGAGTAAGAAGTCCCCAACATAAGTTTTACACATCTTTCTTTTTGTCTCAGGCAAATTTGGTTAATAGAGAGGCTGACTGGGTCTTCGATACTGCAGCTTCTCACCATTTCTGTAAAGACAGGGATCTGTTTGTTGAATATACTCCTCTTAATGATGAACACATGGCAGTAGCTATTGAAGGAGTAACTTTTCCTATTGTGGGAAGGGGAACAATAAAACTTAAGTTTGGTCAAAGGATCTTGATGTTTAAAGATGTAATGTATTCACCTAAATTAAGACGTAATTTGATATCTGGTCCACGTTTAGACAAAAATGGGGCTTATTTTACTGGTGGAGGTGGTGAAGTGAGGATATCTTGCGACGGACAACCTCTATTTAAAGCTAATCTTAAAAATGGGGTCTATTACCTTCATCCTAAAATTCCAGGCACAGGTAACAAGAGAGTTACTTTTGAGGCATCATCTGTTAGTAAAAATGATGATATGACTGTTTGGCATAGACGTTTGGCTCATGTTGGTCCTTATTTAATAGTGCATACTTGTAGAAATACTGGTGCTAGGGGTTTACCTGTTTTGAGAGAAGGGGAGTTTAAATGTGAAGTTTGTAAACTTTGTAAACTAAATAAATACAGGAGGACATCTTTTAAGTCTAGGAATTTTACTAGATCCAACTTTCCACTAGAGCTCTTATTTACTGATGTCTGGGGGCCATGCCATATCAGGGGTAGACAGGGGGAGCAGTATTTTCTTTCAATAATTGATGACTATTCACGAAAAGTATCCTTGTACCCTATGAGGGAAAAATCAGAGGTTTTTGAAATTTTGAGGCAACATATTAACCGTGCAGAAAGGTTTTTGGGTAGGCAGGTTAAGGCAATAAAGTCTGATAATGGCAAGGAGTATGTGAATTGGAATTTGAAGGAATACTGTGCTGAAAGAGGTATTATTCACGAGTTAACAAACACGTTTATCCCAGAACAAAACGCCGTGGTCGAGCGATACAATCAAACAGTAGCGGATGGAGCCAGAACCATGTTAAAGGAAAGTGGTATGGATTTGAGTTTTTGGAAAGAGGCTATGCTCCATTTTACTTACACATGGAACCGTTTGTGTCATAAGAATCAGGTGAAAACACCATTTGAACTTTTTGGTGGTACAAAACCCTCGGTAAGACATCTAAAACCTTTTGGATGTGTAGCATATGTAGGTATCCCTCATCAGAAAAGATTAAAATTAGACTCTAAAGCTTGTAAAGGATACATGGTGGGATATGCTTTTAAAACAAAGGGTTATCGTATATGGTTGCCAGATAGTGACAAAATTGTTGAAACCATAAATGTGTCATTCGATGAGAATACCAGTTTTAAGCAGAGTATTGATGGCGCAGTGCTAGGCACCATTCAGGAGGAGTTGCAGTGGGTTCCTGCTACTGGAGGTGTTTTTGAGGAAGAAGACGTTGTTGAGGAAGTCAGACCCATTGCTGACCGCTCCAACGACTCCCTTGAATCACTTTCTGGTGCGGAAAGGCAGGAGTCTTCTTTGGGAGATGGTTCTCCTTCTACATCTCAACCTACTCTGCGAGACACTCGCTGGATGAGAAAAATTGTCCCCAGAAAAACTGGTTCTCGTACAGATGTATATTATTTTGACATAGATAATAACTCTCAACGTTTAAGATCATCAAGGGAAGTGATGGATTACTGTAGGGATAACAATGTAAATTTTGAACCTAACTTATTTGATTTTAGAGGGAATAATACATATGAAGGAGTAGTGTCAGATCCTGGTGTTAGTAGTCCTAGTGTTGATATCTGTCAATCGCAATCTTGACTATATGATCTGGTAATTCCTAGGACACATAAACAGGCAGTAAAATCGGACCAGTGTGAGGAATGGAGGAAGGCTATGAAAGAGGAAATTGATACCATGAAAGAAAGAGGCGTGTGGCATTTGGCCGAACTACCACCAGAAGTAAATCCTGTAGGCTGTAGATGGGTGTATACGGTAAAGAAGGATGATTCAGGAAAGATTGTTAGATTTAAATCTCGTTTGGTGGCACAGGGTTTTAAACAAATAAAAGGTGAATCATATGACGAAACATTTAGTCCAGTAGTAAATTTCAGTGTCATTCATTTTTTCTTTTCTTTACTAGTATCTCTTAAAGGTTGGTTACACACCCAATGTGACGTTAAATGTGCCTATTTATACGCTCCTCTTTCAGAAAATGTCTTTATGTCACAGCCACCAGGTTTTGTTGAGCCAGGTAAAGAGAAATTATTTTGTAAGTTGGATAAAGCAATATACGGTTTACATCAGTCTGGTCGTGTTTGGTTCTATGAGATTAACCGCGTTCTTTTGGAAATTGGCTTTGTGAAACTGGAATGGTGTAATTGTGTCTACGTGTTGGATTCAGACTTAATTTTACTGTTATATGTGGATGACATAGTTCTTTTTGGCAGGTATAAGAAGATAATAGATAGAGCTCTGGAACTTTTGCGTAGACATTTTGATTTGAAAATATTGGGTAAAACAAGAAAATTACTTGGGGTCGAGTTTGAGGAAGATGGAAATAACTTGCGGATTCACCAAAAATCGTATATTAAAGAGGTGTGTAAAAGGTTTGAGTCATACAGGTTTCCTATTTCATCTCTACCAATTAGTAAGGGCTCAGTCTATTCAAAAGCAAATTGTCCTAAGTCTGATGAAGAGCGTAGAGAAATGTCACAGTTGCCATATCGTAGTGTTTTGGGTTGTCTTTCCTTTTTGGCTAATAGATCTCGTCCGGATATTAGTTATGCTGTGAATATCTATAGTCAGTTTCAATCGGATCCCGGTATAGAACATTGGTATGGTTTGCTCAGGTTATTGGGATATGTAAATTATACTCAGGATATGACCCTTAGTTTATCATGCATAAAACCCCAGTTAGTCACTTACTCAGATGCAGACTTTGCAGCCAATAGAGACGATAGAACCTCGTTAGGTGGTCAGATCGTTTTCTTGGGTAACTCTCCCATTTCATGGTGAACATTTAAAGAGAAAAGTGTTAGTTTGTCAACAATGGAGGCTGAGTTCATAGCCATGACCGAAGCAACGAAGGAACTTCTTTGGTTTGATAGAATCTTGAGTGAGTGTTATAGAAGGAAAGTTATCACTGGGGAAAGGGTAAAATCAGTATTATATGTAGACAACCGGGCCACTATAGATTTTGTAAGATCACCCATAGAGAATCATAGGAGTCGACATATAGATGTCAAGTTGTTTTTTGTACGGGATTTGGTTAATGAGAATACTTTCAATTTAAATTTTGTCCGGAGCAAGGAAAATCTCGCTAATATCTTTACTAAACCCCTCACCAAGTTTGAATTAAAAAGATTCATTGAACATGTCTTTAGAGTTTGTTCTTGAAGCATCTTTGAAAGTTTTGCTGTTTTAGAATTGTTTCATATTATTCTGTTTCTAATTTTGTATAAGAATGTATTAAATGTGTAAGGAGTTGTTGGGTTAGGAGATAAAGCAAACAGAAATTCTTAAAATGCCTTAATTAAGACAGAAAATTAGAATAAATGTTTACTCTAAATCCCACTCCAACTCCTCAATACAGGTCGCGCGTATAGTGGAAGCACCAAATACGATGTTAAACCTAGCACTAATGAAACAAAATTAAACTGTAAAAATAATACTGAAATCTCAAATATAATGTAAGTTACTCAGTAAAATATAATTTAGAGTAGCTGATGACAAAATTACTCAAACTGGAGTATATGCACGAATTTAGATCTGAAATGAAAATAAGAAAAATACAACTCACCCAAATAAAGATGATGACAGGAATATAAGTAAATAATTGATTTTATTCACACAAGACATTTTATCTAGTTTAACTGTGGCCACTTCAATAAAATACATACAAATTATTTAAGTAAATAAGCTATCTTCATCATAATCTACTCAGTTTAATTCCATATTAGTCATTTAAATGTTCTAGATAAAAGAGATTACTAGGTTCTTCGTTAAAATTAATCGTCTATGCTAAAAATTAAGTTAAATTAGAAATTGTTCTATATTATAGTTATATTCAGAATTGATCTTTAACCGCACTTGAGAAGATACTCATTTTTCTGTGTTATCTGGACTGAAGCAACGGAACGATGAAAAGAAGCACTTACTATAAACGGCGAAATTCTTTATTCATATCTAGCTGGAGAATTAATGCTGGAGAAATTAGCATGAGTAGGAACACTCACATTACTTGGTGGCATTATTATAGCATCTTTAAACACACCAGTCTGATGAATCTAACATGTTACGCGGATGACATCTTTATCGCTGGCAGAATATCCATTCAAGTCGGAATACACTGAATATCTAAATGAAGAGGAATCTGCACGGATTTTGTAGAAATCTATACGAATATCGCATTTAGGCTATGAAGAATTGATGCTGAATTATGAAGAATTGAAGCTGGTGAAGATAGTCTCTTTTAATTAGAGAGACATATTCTGGATTAAAAATATAGTAAAACTCCGAAATCTTAGCAGAACATTAACGGCGTTGAAGATACCAGCAGCACATCTGTCTTCACTCAAAATTTTTACATAGTGTCTGGCCTTTCGGCCAACACTGCTTTTTTTATCCTCTCCTGCACCTACATCCCAAGTCAACGGAGAGCAGCAACTGACTAAAAAAATTTTGAATTCAAACTCTACCAAGTTTAACTGAAACACCAGCCAAACTATCCAATCAGAAAAGGCGAAACATTCCTCTTCTTCGTTTCGCACCGCTTAACTCTCAACCGTAACTGCTAAAAAGCACTAGTGCGACAACTCAACTCTACACGCGAACGATACTGGCGAAAGGAAAACACTTACTCCCTAGCAACAAGTAGCGGAAATTAAGATCCTTCGTACGCGAATGTTCCAGAAAGAATTTGAATTCCCCTTTTTTCCCACTGAAAATGCACCCTTTAACCTTGGATGACCACATGAATGACCCCCAAACCAAAATGGAAGGCGATTTTATGCTCAGCTGTTGTTTTTTGAACGCACGAAGATGCGATTCAAAATGGCCAGGCATCATAGTGAAAGCAAACGAAGTAAACATTGAAATTAGAGAAAATGTTTAAAAATTCATATCTGCCACGATTTACGTTGAATCTTGCTAGGATTTTGGCAGACTGCATAATTAATTATGTTTAATCTTTTGAATTAATTTTAAAACAAAAATAATTAATATTTAAAAAGTAGAAATTATATATTTTAACTTAGAAGAAAAATCGCGGTACTTTACCGGAATCGATGTCAACAAACGGAAATCTTTAATTCTCTATCCAGAGATTTAAATGCATGATGATAATTTAATTTACAAGTGATTATTGATTTTTAAAAAGTGATTTAATTCTAGAAGTTATTTTTAATTAATAATAATATCTTAGAAGAAAAGTTAAAAAGATTAATTTTAAAAAGATAGAAATTATTGACTGTTTAAATAATAACGATTAAATAATTAATTTAAATGTTAATTAATATGAAAACTTTTAATTAATGATTAATAAGGATTAAATATTTAATTTAAGTAAAATAATTAATGAAAACTATTGAATTTAAAAGTATAAATGGAATGTATCATAACAAAATGTATTAAATGTGTATTGGAATTTAACTTATATTGTTCATAAATTATATTTTGTTTAAACGGTATTTGCTTGGTGGACATTTAAAGTTCCACTGGAATGTGGTGATGCTTCTTGATGATCCATTCCTTGGTGTCCGAACGGCCCCGGGATGCGACTCGCAGGGGTGCAAATGTAATCTAGTCAGAGTGGCATCTGGGGGTGAATTTGCCAGTTGTTGTTGCCACAGGAATGTCTTTTCGCGGGCATGTTATATTTATTTCAGTGAGTCCCATTTTATTTAGTTAATATATGGAAATGCCACATTATCCCCGTTTGCCTTGCAAAATGCTTATGTTATTGTCTATAATTATTTAAATTGTTGTTGTATTAGTTTATATTAAATTTTTGGGTTGCAATCTATTTATTTATATATTTAATTGTTTAAATTGTATTTTTGGAATTTTTCTAAGTATTGATATTTGTGAATTTGGTATTGAATTCATAATTAGTAGTATAAGATTGTGTTTATCTGGGTTTTGCATGACATTTCTATCTGAGGTCCGGAACTCGGGTGGAGATGTTCATTCTTTTTAAATGTAATAGAATTTTTGTGTGCTGTTGAGGATTTTAGTATTATAAGTAATTTAGAAATAGTTCTACTATTTTGGAGTAAGATATGGAAATTTGATCTGTCATAATTGCATACGTTTTTGAAAAATTAGCATAATTGTACTGTTCAGTTGTTACAGGTTCCTGGTATTTTCAATGTGTGTGATTGGAATGAGAAATTGTGGCGCCACGTAAGAATGTGTGTATGAAAGTTGAATGTATGTTGGTGACTATATGATATGTAATGTGTTGTGTTATTGTTTAATCCTTAGTTTTCAGGTGCTTTGTAACTTTAATATTTTAAGTATCACGAAATGTCTTATGGGCATGTGGAAGAAGCATGTATTCACATAATGTCTTACAGGCATGTGGAAGAAAAAAAAAATTGTATCAGTTATAATTATTGTAGAATTGCATTTTTGAAGTTCTGATTGATTAGTCTTAATATGTAGGATTGAAATTTATGAATTTTTCTTGATCAGTTGAAGTGAAATTTTCTATCTTGTAATTTGAACTTTTTGGATTAAGTGTTTCAAGAGATTGCTGTTGCTGTAATAACATTGAAGTTTTTAAGCTTTGATGTGCTAATATTTGAATTGTTTCAAGATTTAATGTTGTATTGATTTAAGTTGTGTTAAATAAGTTTTGAATGTTAAATGTTTATTGTGTGTTGAATTGTTTAAATTTTGAAATGTCTTGTTGAGCGTTTTTGAATTTTTGATTGTTGAATAGAATGAAATTTTTTTTTTAACTTAAGCTTGCTTGCCTGATGTTAATCGCTCTGGTGCTCATGTTTCTTGGAGGTGTTGGTGATGCTGGTAAATTTTTTTTTTTGTAGGTATTTTTGTTTTTGAGGCTGTTGTCAGTTGTATTAAAGGGTTTTTTTTTTTTTTTTTTTGGTTAATTAAATTGTGGTAATGGACTTTGATTGGGAGTTTTATGAACTCATTTTTTTACCTTTTTGGTATTCGGAATAAGTGATATGAGGGGAGGCATTTGTTAGCAATTCCCTCAGTTTCTTTTCATATCACTTATAAATTGGTTTATATATTACATTATATTTATTTACAGTTATTTTATATCTTGAACTTACCTTTTGCTTTGCAGCTTTTCATATTGTTTCGTTTATCCATACGGCATTAACGTTATATTTTTCACGTGCTTAGAAATCGGGTTGCGATGTTTTCCTGCCAAGCACGTTCATGATCTGTAATCCAAATGGACAGTAGCGGTGTTTGCTGAGAGATGGCGCTGCTAATCTACGAACGCACTTTCGGTTTCGACACGTGCATTGGCGATGACCTTGTACCGTATTGGTTGGAGCTGGGGGCGGTTCATGTTTACGTTTTTCATTCACGGCGTGTGCCGGCTGAGACGGTGTGTACATATAGTATCAGTCACGGTAGTTGATGGTGGCTGATATGATGTTTTGGAAATATGAAACGTCTGTGTTTGTCTGGACTGTGTTTGTTTTTGAAGGAGCTCTGGCTTATACTGGAAGGCAATGATGAATAGATTGATAGTTAATGGAGTATTTATTTTTGAGCTTATTTATCAGCACGTTTTTACTTTGAATGTTGTTGCAGTTTAGTGAAATACTTAATGTTTATGAAGCTTTTAAAACTTTTAAGATGAGCATCGGAGCGACATGTTTAGCGATATATTTATTAATTGTTTTTAACTTTTAACATCATCATTCTTTTGTTTTATCATCTAAATTATGTTTTAGTTTCAAGAATATTTTGTTTTATAAATGCTGTTTTTTTCTCTTAACGATTTAATAAAAGCTGATGTTTTATTTTAACTTATTTGGTCATCATTTTAGTTTCTTTTACACTCACTGCTCATGGAAATTATGAATAGAAACAACTGCATTTTTAACTACATTTTTACATGGTCTTTATTTCAGCATACACTTTCAGTTGCAAATTATTCTCTGCTTAGTTATAGGATGTATTAATATAGTGCAATAATATAAATATTATAGGAGCTTTAGTTTTTGCACTAGTTATATGAGTAGTCTCATATAACACTCTATGTTTTATTTTTGTACTTAATCACCAGTCAAAAAACCGCAATCAATTCCCCTGCGATGCTTTCAAATGCTTGACTGAATGAGAGAAGAGCAAGTTTTGTTTTGTCTTCACTTCTAGCTACACAGCAAGTGTCTCCGTGTCAGTTTTTCTCCTTGAGTATTCTATTTACGCATGCGCTTGAGTAATCGGCTTTCAATCCGCATGAAACAAAGAGAGGCAGCAGCTGTTATTTCGAAAGCGATCTGCGCAATTTCTGGCGCATTCTCGGAAGGTCCGAAGTTTAGGAGTAGTTTTTTCGGAGGCAACCGCTAGGTTCTTGAGGAAAAGAAGTGAAGTGAAATGTAAAATCGTTTATTGTTGTCGTTTTAGGTTGTGTTTTTACTGCTGCATTTCGGCAGCGGCATTTTCACCTATATTTTTTACGTGATAGATAATGGAATTTGAACCGATAGAAGAGAAAGATGCGTTGCTTATTCAAGATACCGGCATCAGAAATAAATGGAGGTTTGCTTGGTTAGATGAGACTGATCATCAAAGAAACAAAATACACACGTGGTGCAAAAGTCATCAAAAGTTCTAAAAACAACTACTATTACCAATTTTTTCAAAAATATTGATATCTGAAAAAATTATTGCTTTTGAAAATGATCATGAATGTTTTTGAAGACTTTTATCATTTTGATAACTTTGTTGAATTTTGAGAAGTTTTTTGAAAATAAGTCATTGAAAAGTTCTAAAAACTACTAGTATCATTTTTTTTTCAAAAATATTGATATCTGAAAAAAATTATTCCTTTTGATAACTTTGTTGAATTTTGAGAAATTTTTTGAAAAGAAGTCATCAAAAGTTCTAAAAACAACTACTATTATCATTTTTTTTCAAAAATATTGATATCTGAAAAAAATTATTACTACAGAAAGTGATCTTGAATGTTTTTGAAGACTTTTATCATTTTGATAACTTTGTTGAATTTTGAGAAGTTTTTTGAAAATAAGTCATCAAAAGTTCTAAAAACTATTACCAATTTTTTCCCAAAATATTGATATCAGAAAAAAATTATTGCTACAGAAAATGATCTTGAATGTTTTTAAAGACTTTTATCATTTTGATAACTTTGTTTAATTTTGAGAAATTTTTAACATATAGACCATAGACAAAACTATAAATCTCAATATTTATTTTTTTTTAATGTCAAATATTTTACAAAATGAATCATTTTTTGGAATTGCCAGGATCTATTTTGTCATTTCTATATTTTTAGACTTTGACTTTAAAATATAGTCTGAACTTTGATTAATTTGTTTCAATTTTAACTGATTGTGTTGGCCCTTTTTTTCACTTAGTATAATTGCTATAAAATAACAAGTTTCATCCTACTTTACTGGTAAGTTTTTAAATTTTTATTTGAAGGAAAAATCTTATTTGTTCATTTAATACTATTTTTTTTCATTATCCACAAAAAATATATATGCATTGTGATTAAAGTTTTTATTGTAACTAATAATGATAGTTTTCTTTCAAGTAAATAAGAAAATTTTAAAAATTTTAAGCTTCAATTATTACTATAATCATTCTTATAACTAATGTTTATTATTCTTTATATAATGTTATTTTAAGGTTTTTATACATATATTTATATTTATCATTATATAATATTATGTACACAATACTCGGAAATTTTGGTTTTGAATTGGATATTACGTTATATCGACATACATTTTGTCAGAGTGTTACAGAAGCATGTTAAAAATTTTTTACTTTCACCCATGATATACATTGACATACAACATATATATATATATATATATATATATACACAAACATACACATATATATATACATATTATTTAGGACAAAACAAAAAAAGGTCACAAACTTAGCGCCGGGCCTCTAGGCTTTAGCCTACTCAGCCTATTTGGTAATCCGCCTGTGCAACAGAGAAAAAATGTCCCAAGCCGGGAATCGAATCCGACATATATAAGAGTGAAAGATGCCCTGTTGGCATATCGTTCCTTGTAGCTCAGTGGTAGAGCCTCAGGGTGCTATTCTGGGGCTCCGGGTTTGATTCCCAGCTTGGGACATTTTTCACTCTGACGGTTTAACGCTTAGATAAATCACACGTGGTGTATGCGATCTTCATAGTAGGCAGTTGCTGATGCATGTGTTTAGTGAGTGGTGACTTTAAGTTTGTAGCTTGAAGAAAAAAGTCACCATTTACTTTGGTAAAGAAAAGTCTGAAATCACTGTAGCTTGAATCTTCCATCTGAGAAAACTTCTCACAGGGATGCAATATAATTTCAAATATTATTGAATGCAAAAACATCTTGTGATTATATTGCATGCCATATAAGAAGTTTCCTCAGATGAAAGCTTTAAACTACAGTGATTTTAGCCCTTTCTTTGCCTCAGTAGCAATAACTTTTTTTGTTCAAGCAACACATTTGAAGTAGCCGCTCACTACAAAAAAGCGTGCATCACCATTTGTCCACTATGAAGATTGCATGTGATTTATCTTACTCATTCCTAGTAGCATCTGTAAGACTTTTTTTTAAACATTACCTTATGGATAACTCTGTATTTACCTACATACAATTTATTTTGAAAGTTCTTGATATAAACATAGACAGACACAAGTGAAAAAGAATGTATTGTATAATACAACAATGTATCGTTGTAACAAGAATAAAATGTAACAGGATTATGGCTTGATCTGCTCAACATTTGATATTGATTACCCACAAATTACAGTGTAGGCTGAATAGGAACCATGCTTCATCATTTGTCTGTGCATGAATGAATGAAAGAAAAAAGAAATGGAGGAGAGAGATATTTAAATAGTTGGCTTTTTCATGCAGAGTTTCTTATGATCAAAATATTACATAATGTATAATTCTATTTTATTATGAAAAGGGTAGGAGAATTCTTGCTTAGACATCATCATTAATTTGTTCATTTGTAATTATAATTTCTTGATTTTTAAAAATAAGCAAATAATGGTTTTATATGTGCATTAGTAATAGAAATTAGTAAAAATTTATTAATAAAAATAAAATTGAAAACATTTTTATAATTGTTAATCTTACTTAATACTGCTTAAATCAGAATTCTCTAATAATCCGCCATATTCTGAAAACATCAATTGGTAGATTAAAAAAAAAAAAAAAACCTAAAATATTAATATGTCTTGCTTGTTATGTCTTTTCCTTGCTTATACTAGCAGAAAAAAAAACCCTCATACTAATCACTAGTACACAATTTTACAAATTATGCCATTTTTAATAGTAGAAAAAAAAATTAAAAATATACTGCAGAATTTTTAACCAGCTCCTAAAAACATTATTTTAAACATAAGTAATAGTTTTAAGATTCTTGAATTGAAAATCAAACTATTAATTCTAGAAAACTGTATTGACTATTTTTGTGATGATTCTACCATTTCTTAACATGGGTATGAATAACTGGATACATTTGGACTGAATATTTTGAAGATGTAAATCTTGTACAGTAGACACATGGAGTTTTGGAAGATGTTTTCACTTTGAACAAAGGAATGCTGTTCCATTGCATTGGCAAATATTTAATATTTTTAAAAGAATACTAGATGGAACCCGTCAAAACGTGACGGAAAAAATACTATAACAATATCAGTAAAATAAGCTTCTTTATTATTTAAGTAGGGCTTCGTATGAAACAGTATTTCAAATATTTTATTTTAAAAAATCCCCCCCCCCCCCAGTGAAATGCTATTTCCGATGCAAACTCCAAATGAACACTCCGTAAACAAATGTGTAATGCAAATCAGTTTGACATTACCACCATATTCCCCACGACATAAAAAAAGGTCATGGACCTATAAAGTATTATACAAATAGTCCTATCATAAAGTATCATACAAATTTCCTACTTTCATCTCATATTCAGTAAATAAAAGAACATAGTATAAGCATCCCCCCCCCCCCTGTGATAATGCAATCGAATGAGCTCATGAGCTCCTATGCGAATATGTATCTGCCCAAAGGCACCGTTGAAATTCGACGTTAAAAAAAGTTTTCAAATGTTTAAATTAAAAGTTTTAAAATGTCCTCTTTAATCATTGTTCGTTTCAAATCCATATCTTCTAAATAGCATCCATTGTTTTAAGTTAATCAATTTTTATGTAAAAATGAAGAATTTTTGTAAAAAAAATAAATTAATATGCAGATGAGAGAGAATTTTTATGTTTTCAATTGTAATTTATTTGTATGGTTTCTTCTGTCCCTTTACATAATCAGGATGATTATTCATTTTCCATCACAGTCGGTCGCTTATACAGTTAAATATCCAATGGATCTTTAAAAAAATAATAAATAACAGTTCCTAGCATATTCTGATTCAACATATACATCAACAAATTCAACATATCAATTTTATGTTAATCATAAACTAAAAATAGTTTTTTTTTCTTTTGACAGATTTTATATTAGCGCCAAAATACTCTATCTTATGGATAATCTGATCTTATGATTTATCAGGTTTTTATTATTATTTTTTTTTCACTTTTCATGAAGGTTAGGGATACCTATTTTCAATTGTTGCAACTTTCCAAGGGGCTATTTTACATTATTAAAACAAACGGATGGTCATTGTTGAGATAGAATTAAAAAATATTTCATGCTTGAAAATTATTTAAAAAGTCGTTAAATTAAGCGGCAGATTTCAAATAAATTTCAATCGAAAGCTAATTTTTTTTTCTAATTGAGGATGTAAGAATTGAAATTGTAAAATGTAGTAAAAAAATTAAATTTTTAGTATTTAGAAGTGATGTAAGCGCGATGAAAGCTAAAGCGCCGTTTGTTGTCACAACCGTTATACATTTCTAAATATTGCCACTGTGTTTTGGTTGGCGTCCTAAAGTAGACTACCATTTTTTGACATCGAAAGAAAAATTCAGAGTGAAAGAAATAAGACTTTGCCGCTAATAAGGAACTGTTAAATGAACTTATAACAAACCTACCAAAATAATTCCTATAAAATATTAGCCTTACATTGTTTATTCTAGCTAAAAATACAATCATTATTTCAAGTTTTTTTTTTCCTGAAATTCTTTACTTTTGTGAATTTTTTTTATAAAAAAAGGAAATCTTAATAATTTAAATCCTATAATTCCTATAACATCCTATAATTTAAAAAAAAGTAATTGGTAACATGTAATCAAGGTATGCAATCAAGATGAAGCAACCAATAAAGGCTCCAGTTCTAATCTTTAAAATTAAAAATTGAAATATCAGTTAATATTACGACATGTTGACACAATCAGATAAATTTTTCTTTTTAGTTTTATCAATGTTAAAATGCATTTCAAGCTAAGCATAACGTCATTTTTACCGGTACAAACTTTTCACACGTACATTTATGCTTAAGCACTATGCATACAAATAAAAATGTATTTTGCATTTAATTGTAATGAAAAAAAGGGCATCAATAAAGTTATAATGCTTAATGATAAAATGAACCCAATGGACAATATTTCCGTTACGTCACAGTAAATATGAATTTTTATTTGCTTATAAAACACATGGATAAATATTTTTACCGAAATACTTAAACATTTTAACTATATTTTAACTTACAAATTAAAAAATTCGGCCTAAAAGTCACGTGCTTTTAATATTTAAAGTTTATGCTCGCAATCATTGAGTTCAGAAAATAAACTCTGTACGTCGCAACAGTGGGCGTTAATCCGATTGCCGACTTTATGACGTCATAAGCAGAAGTAAAATTTTAATTTAAGATTACGGCTAATTAATTAAATTTTCGAACAAACGAATGTACGATAACAAATCTGTGACCAAATATCTTTCATTTAAAAAACGAATGATGTAATTTGATGTAGTAGTTTGTTCTCACGGATTGTCGAAACAAAACGCTTAGCGTTTTAAATATATAGATAATTCTCATAATTTTGCTGACTGTATTTGCAGACTCTATTTTATGCTCTATGGTTCAAAAATAAAATTATTAGGATGTTAAATTTTTAATTATGACCAAATATTGAGTTTTCAACAAAAATTACACATGCTCAAATGAAAATATGGTTGAGCTTCTACTTCATGATTTTTTTTTTCAAAGTTCCTCCAAAAAAAAATTTGTTATATAGAAATTTGATTAAATGGAAATACGATGTCTTTTTAAAAGTTAGTTGCATGTAGTTTGTGTAGACACCCTGTTTTAGGTACTTCATTTTAAAGTGTAATTTTTAATAGTTTTAGTTTTTATATTTCTTAGTAGTACTAATAATGTTTTTGTTAAATAAAAAAAAATGCTTACTTTTCAAAAATTTTATTTTTTTAAATTTACATTATAAACCATAATTTAGTTTTAAATACAATTTTGAAATATTTTGGTAAAATTGTTCACATTTTTTAAATACTTGAAATCCGTTTTCAGGAACACCTTTTAAGAATTTCAAGTCATGTCGTATTGTTTTAAACACTTTTAATCATTCCTTTTTTAAAATTTCAAGAGCTATTTTCTCATCTTTTTTATGACTGAAAGTTTCTTCAGTGGTAGTTTTTAGAAGAAAATTAAAGAATTTTTTAAAAATTGCTTTTGTGGTTGGTTGAAAGCGATTAGAAGTTTGAAATTTTAGTCTGAAAAAATTCATTAAACAGAAATCCATGTTCGTTCTTTAAAGATTATTTCCTATGTTATTTTTGTTCAAAATCAAGGTTGCAGAGGAATTCATAAAATAGAAGTTCAACTGTATTTAATTATTTATATGGTTTTCAAGTTCAACACTTATTTCAATTATTTTGTTTGTAGGTTAAAGAAGGAGTTACACCAGATTTATCCATTGAAACTCATAGTTGTTGCAATGGACATAAGTGATATATATCAGAAGAAATGTAAATGTGTGTGAAAAAAGAATGTATATAATTAAGCAATTATGAACTTAATAGGTTATTAATAAAATTAATTTTTTAATTTTTCATGATTGTGATAATATTCTTTTCTTGTAGCTTACTATACTCATTGTAGCAATGAGTTTGATATTCTTAATCTTTTCTTCTCCTAATTTTTAGAAGTAAACCAATTTCATATTCCAACTTAATGTGCGAAATAAATAGTATATTGTACATTTATTTGTAAAGTGACATTGACATAAAAATTTTTTAAAAATGTTTTTTAACTTCAAAACAGGTTGTTTTCTAAGTAAAATGGATTAGATATCGGTTAGTATTTTTTAAATGTAGAATCAAAAATATATTTTTTGTAATACTGTAATTAAGCCAGGTTCAGTAGTTTGTTAAATAATTTTTAGGTTATAATGTGCTTTGGAACATAAGATACGAAAAAATGATAAAATATGTTTAAATTGGTAATTTTTAAAGATAAGTAAATGTGTTAATCATGACATGATAGAAAGCTTACACACTTTTATTTAACTTGGTTCATGTATGTAAAGATGGAGTTTTGGAATTCATTTTTCATCCATGTTCAGGCGTATTAAATGAAATTGTCAACGAATAGTGTTGCCAGATATACCAATTTTCAGGCACCCCAGCAGAACCAGAGCACTGGATGCCAAAAGTTCCAATTTTTCATGATGCACAAATTCTTTTAAATTTTCTTTTAATACCATGCTATTTGTTAGTCTGCATTGAATGGAACTTACTACAGCAAAACGTATGAAACCAGAACCTGTTTATAATAGAACTTTTTTAGGATTCTACCAAAAGGTATATGTAAATACATTACAAATCTACCTGCTAAGATGGATTAATCCCTATTGATGTCTATTCTGTTTTTACAGTTTTTTTTTGTATTTTGTTTAGTAAAACTTGTAAAAACAGAATTCGCTTATACATACTAAAAATGTAAAAATTTCATATTCCTTATGGATGGAATACCATACAATTATAACTGTTCAATTGAAAACCTATACAAAACAGAATTATTTTAGATTCCTAGCAATTTCTCTTTCACAGATTTTACTGTATAAGATTATTGTGTTTATTTAATTTGATTATTGTGTTTAGTATGTGATGTAGGTCGGTGTTGTATTTGAAGTGGTAGCGTAAAACTTCAGTAATCTGTTTTCATTCAAATCAAAATAACAATTTATTGTATTGAAAAAGCACATAACATTAAAGTGATCTTGGTTAAAATAATTTGGGTTCTTAAAAGCTTATAATTGATAGAGTTAATTATTGGAAATGTCCATTAATCACGTCCCTGATTTAGGATAAATCAGAAATAACAAAGTTTATCTTGCGAGATAACTTAATTTCATTTCTGACAGTTTTCATGGAATCTCCTTCCGCAGAGTGTTAGGGGTGTCAACTTTTCTCTTACTAGTGACAGTCCTATGTGGACGTTTCTTCACCTCTCCTACTGGTTGATACTTACAACCTAGGAGCACGAGCATTGTCGACCTGCTGATAACTATTTGTAATGGGATCCTGGCAACCCCTACAGAACTAAATCTCTGTAGAGATTTCCCCGGAGCTAAGACTCTGAATCAAGCTGATTCCTCTCAGTTTCTATCTAAAAGCTGTCTAAAGTCTCTGTGCATCAACTTACATAGCCTATGTTTAGGTTGCACATATCAAATGCTGTTTCTCTCACCACTTGGAGCACTAGAAAGTGAGCTCATGAACAAGGTTCCTTCTCATAGGATGAGAAGAAATTGCACCAATGCACATTTAAAAGTTACAGTTTCACTTAGTGGTTCTCAGCTGACTGACCTTCGGCGAGTTGAAAGGGATGCTGCCCCATCTTGGCTATTGAAACAGGTGTCAATGTAGTGTCAACTGGGATGATTGGTGATGGAGCAAAACATTTGAAATTGTGCAGCAGAATGCTGAACTTAGTCAAAATTTTGAGCAGAGTTTCTTTTACATGGGTTTTCCTATATTGGATTCTGAGCAGTATACAGGGGTTCTTAGTGAGATATTGTAAAGTTCATACAAGTATTTGATATTTTAAACAAGAGCGAAAAATCATGCGTCAAGCATAGATTATATAGCACTTTCCAACGCTTCCAAAATAATTTTACAAATCATACCGTTTAAAAAGCTAAAAGCTAACATCTAAGTAAACAATTTAGAAAACGCATAACATATTTAAAAACATAATTTCAGGAATTTCCAACATATACAATATTCGGAAAAATATCCAAATACTTTTATTCAGCCCTGTATAGGATCTATAGATTTGTATATATACTACATAGGATGATAATTTTAGTTCAGTTAGGAAACGCGTAGCACAGTTTAAAATTCTCCGTCTGGAGTTTGTCAATAAACAGAAATGTGTTCGCGAACTTTTGTGCTACCCTGTATAGGATCTACAGAATTTATACACACCACGTAATAGACAATAAGCCAGTTAAAATTAAAATCGCGTTCAATAACTTAAAACACACTTCCAGGAATTATTGTTAACAGACAGTAGAGAATTCTTTTGCGTGTCCCTGTAAATGAACGATGACTGCTATACACACACTATTCCGTAGTAAGTCTCTTGTAATGCACCTTAGTGATCTATATAAATTTCAATGCGTTTAAAATAGTGAAACATTATTTAAATATACCGCAGACGATTTTTCTCCATAGACGTAATGTAACGGAATTATTTTTACTGTCCCTGTAAAGTAACTATAAGTGCTATGCACACCCTGTTCCATATTAAGCTTCTTCTAATGCACCTTAGTAATATATATAAATTACAATGCGTTTAAAATAGTGAAACATTATTTAAATAAACCGCAAATGATTTTTCCCCATAGACCGCAATGTAACGGAATTCTTTTGAGTGTCCCTGTAAAAAAACTATAAGTGCTACACAATTCCGTTGAAATAGGGAACATGCTATAGATAACGACAATAACATATAAAAATTGCAGAGCAATCCGAGCATATTTACGGGAGTTAGAGCACGGACAGACGGCAGACGGCCAGACGGCCAGACAAACCGAAGTCATAAGCACTTTTCAACTAGGTTGGAAAGTGCTAAAAAACCTACTATGATGACCAGGAATATCAAATGACCAGAAAAAGATTCCGTTTTAAATAGGTTTTTGTCTTAGCAGGTAAAATTGTATGGTATTTCTTCGGGACCGTAATTTTTTACATTTAATACAGGATTCCATTATAGACAGGTTCCGTTTTCATAGGATTTACTGCAATTTTATCAGGATGTTTATTCCAGATATCAGCAAATTTCGCTGACTTTTCCATATCAATAAAAAAGTTTTAGGTATTGAGATTTTGTGATGTTACACAAAAAAAATCTTAAAAGTTGTGAATTTGAGTGTAGAACTTTTACAACTGATTCTGAAGCACAAATTACTGATTTGTAAAACAACTTACAAATTGTTAAATATTGTTTGACACTCCTATATTTCTTAATGAGAATATTTTATTTGCAGACTTTTAGCATTAAGTTCTATTTATTTTGTCCATTCAGGATGAAATTCTGTATCACTTCAGTCACAGTTAAATACAGATTGATTTGACATATTTTATCACAAATAATAAATATTCAATAAATTTAGCTAACAAAGGTTCAGTTCCTAAACACCGATAAGTAAATATACTGAATCGCCTGATCAATCCTACAACATTCAGTACAAAGTTTGAGTGAAGCTGGAATTACCTTTTATGTTGAAAGTTATACACACACACACACACACACATATATATATATATATATATATATATATATATATATATATATTAGATTTTTCATCTTAAAAAATATTTTCTTTTTTACATTCTTTTGAAAGGGGTTACCAAAATAGACTTGCAAGAGTAAAAACCAAACTCAAAAGAATTAGAGTTAATCCAACCCATAATAAGAAAAGAATTATAGCCAATCTGACCAAAATGCAGGTTAGGTTGAGTTCGGTGAAATCGGATTATCCACATTCATTTTAATATTTAAATTTCATTGTTGCCAATATTGCTTATTTTGATGTGTAGTAGATGATGATACAGTATTAAACTTTCTGAGGTGCTACTATTTCAAAAGCTTAAAATATGTGTACTTAAGCTGTTCTCAAATACAAACTAGTTACTTTGTCACATTTTTTAATTCATTTTTGTTCTCAAAGGCATGAAATTGGCAGGTGCTCTTATTCAGAAACTATGTAGGCTTCGCTGTTTCTCATTTTTGGTAAAGGCGGAAGATTTAAAAAAAAAAAATCTTCCATTCTGAGACAATTGTTTATAACTCAAGATGTAATACATATAATGAAAAAATTGTTTGATTACAAAGCACTTCAGTAATCATACCTGGGTCATTCCAAGCTAAATGAGCAAATCACCTGTGGCTGACATGTCATAGATTTTAATGAAAATCAGCATATAAGTAGATCATATTTATTTATAAGTAAAAGTAAAATAATAGATTTCAAGATTGTGTATTTAAGTATTAAAACTGACATTAAAAGTTGATATAAGATCGAGGTTTTGTCTACATGCTTTAAATTTCAATTTTCATTATTAGCCTTTTAGGAATGGAAAGTATCAAAAATTATTTATAATTAAGAATGAATAATAAGTAACAGATTGGAGTAATTTAGTAATTGTCCTTTTTTTTCATAATGAGAAAAAATAAATGATGAAAAATTTTGAGGGGAAAAGGAAATATTTCTATTACTTGTTTGAACATGAAGGAGAGGTCTTAAACTTTTTTAATTATTTGACGTTATAGATAAAAGTACATATTTTAAATATAGAAACATTCATTCTTGTCTTTTTATTCCTTAATGAGAAAAAAAAAATAATGAAAAATTTTGAGAGGAAAATGCAATATTTATATTACTTGTTTGAACATGAAGGAAAGATCTTAAAATTATTTGACATTATAAATAAAAGTGTATATTTTAAATATAGAAACTTTCATTCTTGCCTTCAGTTTATTTTTACCTCAAGAATATGTTAAATTAGAGTAGAATAAATGAATGATTTGAATGGGGCAGTGATTGAACAAACAGTTTATGTAGCAGGGGTAGTACTTGTCCTGAAATTCCTGAAAAAAATAAAAACGTCCTGAAATATGGTAGTCTGTTCTAATATTCCTGAAGTTTTGTGCTATATCGACATTTGAAATCATCAAATAGGGGGTAGGTGTACCTTTTTACTGATGCAAAATGATCACGAAAGTCACAATTTTCTTCAATCTATCGTTAAAAATAGTGATTTTCATCATTTTGCACAAAAAAATCACAATTTTTATTGATTAGTCATTTAAAAATTTTGCTCTTTTCATCTTAGTCTAAAAAAAAAAAATCCTATTTTTTACCAATCAGTTATAAAAAAGAAAATCTTTTGCAATTTTCGTCGATCAGTGAAGAAAAAATCCGAGATTTTCATCCTTCAGTAATGCAAAAATCGCAATTTTTTAGCAGCTTGGTCAAAGGGTTCTGGTAAAATCACTTTTCTTTTAAATATATATTTTTACAACCAAAAAAAGACTGTGTATGTAGTGTACTATTTATGATAATAAAATGTATTGAAGAGGATTTTTACAACAAAAAAAAGACTGTGTATGTAGTGTACTATTTATGATAATAAAATGTATTGAAGAGGGAGTTAAGGGTTTTTTCGGTTAGTATGCCAAGCAAATGTGTCCTGAAATATCGAAAAAAGTATGTCCTGAAATATCATCAAGGGCTAGTACTACCCCTGATATAGTAATCGTAACTCAATATAGATGGCAGAAGTACATTTTTTTTGCAAGATAGTAGAAAAGGCGCACAAATTTGAAGTGAAATAGCCCATAGAACATAACAAATATTACCTTTTTGAACCCATTTCTGTTATGTTAGGAATCAAAAGGCAATCTTGAATTTTTTAAGCATATCATGGGCTTATTGAACTTTATGCTTATGCAATATTGTTAATGTCAGATTTTTCCTTCATTTGATTTTTTAAGTATACATAAGAGGAAAAATTGTGATTTTGTAATTTTTTTAAAAGTTTCTAAGCTATTTTGAAGATGATGAAAATAAATGGCAACTTCCAAATTTGAGAAATTTGGTTTTCATGTGTATTCTACATCAGACATCAAATAACGCTTTTAATTTTCTCAAAATTGACATATTTTCAATTTTTACAACCAATTTATAAGGTTAACCCTGGTGTTACAAAATTATTATTACTAAATAAATATGATAATAATTTTCCAAGGTTTACAATATTATGAAAAATTTTAATTTATGTTAAATAGTTTTCAAGATACGGAACTTTAAACGATTCCATACATGCCATTCTATGTCACAAGTTTTTTAAATATCCAGAACTGCCGAAATATTTTATTTTTTTGTCTAGATATTTTGAATAGCTTTATTTAAATATGAATTGAATCTGTGTACCAAATTTTATTAAAATCAATTAGTATGTGGCCACGACTTTTTTTAAAATTTTTGCTCATTTTGTATGGAATGACCCACCTGCAAGTGCCATGCTTGTATGTTTAAAAATTATTTCATAAATGTGTCAGAAAGTTTTGCTTTGTTGAACGGGGAAAAATATTCTTTTGAGAACTGCCTTAACACTATATTAAAATTTTGTGACGATTAGTCATTTTTTTTTTTACAAAAGTTAAAGCCTATAAAGCAAAAAAAGAATTTTTTTTTTTCAAAATTTCCAACTTAGGTGAGAATGTAATAGGTAGTATTTCTTACGAAATCTACCTAAAAGGGGGGGGGGGCTGAAAACAGTGGCAAAACATCATGTTTTTACATCTTAATAATATTGAAATGGTGCCTGACAGAAGACGCCCCCCCCCCTCCCAAAAAAAAAAAAAAAGTATGAAAATCGGACCATCTGTTCAAGAGTTTTACGTGGACAATTCTTTTGTTTCAGTGCCCCTTTAAAAAATATTTATAAAAATGAACTGACTTCTTTCATTGCAGGTTGGTTAAAAAATAGAGACAATATATTTAAAATTGACAGCAGTAAAAAAATGATTCCGTTTTAGTGAAGAATTTGTCAAACTAATATTTTTGAAGATATTTTTATACATAACATTCAATAAATAACAGAAACATCAAATGACATTTAGGTGAACAAATAGAAAATAAGTTTTTTAGTTTTAAAATTATGTATATATAAACAAGTCAAAAAGAAATTTATACCTCATTCAGACTGGATATCTTAGATCACCATTTTAGAGGTGGTACACCGTGGAATTATAGAACCTGTTCACACCGCAAAACTCATCTAAGAAAACTCACTGAACGTCCCTTTGTCTGAGAGCTGAACAAATGTAAAGTGTACACATGTGCACATGTTAAATCCAAATCCAGCCAATCAGTTAAAGTGAGCCTCCACAGCCAATGAGAGTGAGTGATAGTGGCTGTATTTAGAAAGTTCAAACTCACTGATTCAATTTATGGAACTCCCTTAGTGAGTTTGGCAGTCTGAGATATCTTAAATATCCTATCTGAATGGGATATTAGTCTCTAAAAAACATTCCATGAAATGCACTGCACTTAAAATTCTGATGCTAGACCAGTGTTGCCATTTTTTATTAAAAAATCTGCTACTATTTTGCATAGTAATATTTCACCTATCTAATTGCATATTAAATAAGCCATTAATATTTGGAAATAGTGATAAATAAAAAAAAAACCCCTAAATTGACAAATGAATGAAATATGGCTAAAAAATGATCAAATTTATAAGAAAATTCATTTTTTGTTTTCTCCAAAATGAGAATGCCTGAAAGTTGGATGTATATAGTAATTAAAATTATTTGGTATTACTGTCAGAAAGTTTTGTGCAACTAAATACTAAACAGGTGTAAAAAAATTAAGAATTCTCGAACCAGGAAGAATTTTCTGCAATTAAAAGGTGGCATATCACAAACAGAATAGCTATTATTATTGTATAAACAAAGAGCTTAGTTCTGTTTCAAACACGAATTTTATACAAAATGTAAACCGAAATAAAGAAAGTTTTTAAAAATGAGTATAAAACCCATTAAGCATTAGAAAAAATAAACATGTCTTTTACGTTTTTTAATTTTGAAGAACCATATGTAAGATGATAAGCACTTGCATTTACACAGGTTTGCCAACTTTAAATTTTCCGCCGACTGGTTAGTGAAACAGATTTAGACTGGTCAGGCTTAAAAAAAAAGAGAAGAAAGATTTGCACATGAGTAAATTTAGCAAAGATTAATACATATTAATTTAACATTACAATTTTTTATTGTTGCATATTTTACGATTAATGTAATTAAAGGCTAAATTTTATTAAAAAATAATCAAGAGAAAATATCATTTTTGCTGATATCCTACAACTTTATTAATTATGTGAGGAAACATTTTGGTATTTACAATGAATATTTCTATTTCAGGTTTCATATTTTAAATTCTTTTTCACGAATCTGCTTAGATAAAACTCAAAATTCAGTCAAAATCTTCAATCTCCCAATCAAAAATCTTCGTAAAGATGTTTTTGATAAATGTGTGCTGAGACAGATGATTATTGAAAGTAATATTGGCTCATTTCAATTAAACTTATGTGATCTTGAACATTTGCATCACCACTTACATTATGGTTAATATGTGACTGGAATATTAAAACTATTAAAGTTAATGTAAACAATATAATAAAATTTACCTATGAACGCCACTGACGTAATTACACAAAACATTACTTTTCAATACTTTTCTTTAATTCATATTTTCTTGATGAAATTTCTATTAAAACCAGCAGGGTTGTTTAGAGTTATCACAACAAGAACAAAAAGATGCTTTTGATTTTGCAAGGCATAGGTAACCGTTAAATTCACCAATACCATTGATTATTAAATTCAATGCAAAGAGTTCATCTTTCCAGGAATGCTTCTCAAGAAAAAGAAAATAAATTTAATAGCAAAGTTTTTTTTTGTGAAATTGAACAATTTTTAACAGTAAGGGTTAAACTGCCAGTGTAGAGAGAATATTTTCAAAATCTGGACTTGTTCAAACTCAACTGCAAAATAGATCCAGACTTGAAACAGCATCAAAATTATGTTATAGAACTTGTGTTTTTAACTAAAATATAAACATTCACATGTTGTAATATTAAAAATTTCTATAATAGTGATTGATTTTTTGGTATATAAGTGATCACACTTTTTATTGTTTATTATGTGCAAAAACATTATTATAATATAAAAATATTATATTGCTTAAATTAAAATAATAAAAATTATGTTATTAAATTTCAACAAAATAACAAAGTAATTTTTGGTTAATGCTTGACTTGAAATAGGAATATTTAGTGTTCTTCGAAAATGTAAAATTATTTAAACCAAAAATATCGGTTTTTTGGGTTTTTTTTTTTTTTTTTTTTTTTTTACAACCCTGAAAATCAATTATATCTCAGAAGAAGAAGAAAAAAAAAAAAGCCCTTTTTTACAATGAAAAGAACACAGGCGAAAGAAGAAATCTTTGAAAACTTTTTATCCCTCACTTACACTTATAAAACTGCTGTTTGCTTATTCCACATTTTTTTTTTTTTTTTAACAATTCTTTCTTAGAAGATGCCTGTATACCAAACGTGTATTAATTAGAATTTGGTGGAAAAACACCTTCACATCCAATTTCCCTTTCCCCCAGAAGGAAACGGATAACTCAGTGTATATTACGGTCAATAAACACACATCTTCTATTACCAAAGAAAACACTTGGTCTTCCTGAATCTGTACTAGTAATCTGAAACTGCTGTGAAAAGGAACTGCCTATCCTATTCACATAGCAGTATATTAAAACTGAATACTAGCGCATCTGTACTTCTCAAATCATTACTTATTTTGATCTATTCTTTTGGGGAAATGACCTTTGCAATTTTCAGTGTATTTACCTATTTATTTTAATTATATGTATATTTTTCAACTTCTAAACCGGGCTGCTGTGTTATGTTAAACTGGCACAATATATCCCATTTTATTTACAAATTTTTTTTTTAGATATTGTTAATTTTTGAAACTACAGTAAAACCTCCGAATAACGGACACCTCAGAAACACTTATTTTGTCTGCTATTCAGAGGTAAAAATGTATAAATATACATGTGTTGGAGATTGAAAAAGTGTCTGCTACGGAGGTTACTGTATTTACTTTTTAAATACATATAATTTTTTTTTTTCAAAGGGAATATTTACATGCATTTCCATAGCAAAATTGGATGAAAAATTAAGAGTCTGGTCAGTCGAAATTATATTACCATTAAGAAATTATCAAGTGGGAGATGCTCCAATGCATTAGGACTAAGGCATCAATTTTTATCTTGTGAGGAGGGAGGGGTCAAGGTCTGATCAGTGCCTAATCAAATTTCTTATTTTCAATTTCCCTGGGATGCAGGATGCTAATTTTAGCAGCACAAAAACCAGAAAAATTTTAAATAAAAGCTGAGCTAAAAAATATTTAAAACTTTTTTTAGCATGCTATCTTAAAATGGATTTCCTGTGCCTTCATAACTAAATGAAGTTCTCACACTAAGAGTATATTAAAAAATATACACTCCATTTACATGTATGCATATTTCTTCTTTTATGCTGATGAAAATGTGATATATGAAAATCGTGGCAGCTTTCACTTTATTATAGCACAAAAACAGACGAATTTTTGAAATTCCATGACAAAAAGCAAAAGAAACTTCTCAAGTTTTTAATTTTTTCAGGTATAATAAAAATGGAACCTTAATCTACCTTTAAAGAATAAATTGTTCATGACGTAACTTAGGAAGACTTGCTGCCATTTCATTTTTTGGCTGTGCTTGTTCTTTTTGTCTAGACTAGCCCAGGGCAGGCTCTAGACTTGGGCATACTAGCCACAAATCTAGGGCTCATTTTAGCTGTTCTAATTATTTTTTTTAGTGAGGTTCTAAAAAATGAGGGGGAGGAGGGTTCCTGAGCACTGCAGAAAAGATACAAAATCGTTAATACTAAAACTTTCTTTAGAAATATCCAGTAGTTCCTTCAATGAAAAGTCTGGCTCAGGGCGCTGTGTATCAAACCTGCTAGTGCACTTAAGAGTAATTTAAATGAAAATCTGTTTTTCTTAAACTGGCCATCCATCATCCTTTGTTGTTTGCACTTAGTGATGACCTAAGCACTAGGCGCCAAGCCAAAAAAGCATTTCCTTTATGCTCTAAGTTATTATTACTCATGCATTAGAGATTGATGGAAATATAAAATAAATTTTTAACACAACAGGCCTAAGAAATTTGCAGCAATGCTGACCACTATAATTAGGGGATGAAAATAAGGGAAGAGGTCTTAAAAGAAACAATTAAGGATGCTTTTAGAGAATATTGTTCTTTAGAGCATGTCTAAGGCAAGTGAGTGAAGATGATGTCTTTAAAATTCCATCTGTTATTTAACTAATATGTTAATTTCAATACTGTATCAATACAATATTAGGTTCTACAGTAGTAATAGTGTTATTTATCTTGATACAAATACTGCCTATCCCCAATAAGTATATCATAACAGGGCAATTATCATCTTCAAATATTAAACTTAAGTCAGTATGTTACTGTTTATCTGGAAACAGGGCTATCACGGCTTACTTTTGAACACCACTATTTTCCTTGTTTCTGGATACATGGCTCCATACTGTATAATCTCAAAAACACATCTGATGAAAAACATACTATCTTTAATAATCTCACAACATCTATTTCCCTTTCTGGAACTTGATTTCTAACTACTTTTAGACACATGCTGAAGGTTTGTTACAAAGATTGTTCTTCACTATAAGAAATCTACTAGATGGTACACGTCAAAATTTGACGTAAAATAACTTGAAAGTTCCACTAGAAATATGCTTTTATTTTTAATTAGCTGCTTTTAAATTGATTAAATATTGAAAATTTTATGAATTGTTATACTGTGTAAGCGATTTCTATAGATATAAAACGATAGATTGTGTTGTCAGTCCAGCCTACTCAACTAAAGTGAAACAATTTTAAGCTTGTAATTTATATCCTATTATACTTGAATTAATTTAGCAAGAATTTAACTAAAAATATTAATTGAATGATTTATTTTTACTTACTACAGTCTCAAAAATTAAAAAAAAATATATCACTATTTAGTATTTTCTATTTCTTTTTTTTAAATTACACGGCCTTTAAAATTTTTCATTAATTCTATTTTTATCAGCCTGAATAAAAAAACCCAGATAAACTATGGATACCAAAGTGATAGACTTGAATGCATTTTAAAAATCTTCTTTTTAACCCATTTGCATAGAATAAGAATTGAGGCTTAAGGTGTAGTTTTGTGGCCACAATGTACAGGAATTAGTCAGACTCATGCTTTTCTGCTGATCTTAGTGTACTGTCTTACCGTAAGGAGAAAAACTCTGAGAAAATTCTCTCTCTCTGTGGTCACTATAGAAACGGACTCGTCCACTTAATTTTCGGGTGGTCAGGAGTATTGTTGGCTTTGTTTGTAGCTTTAGGCGCGAAAAAGGGGAGAGGAGAAAGTAGCTAGCAGTCTGCTTTGAGCTTTTGCCATTGACAGACGGGTGTTTTTTTTCTGTTCTCTTCTGATTATTGCACGTTTGCTGTTATATATTTTATTGCTTATTAAACCTTTAATCATTGATTTTGGTCTGTGATTAAATACTACCGGCAGATATTCCTATTCTAAAATGACATCCACATTTAAAAAAGGAAAAACATTGCATTCTCAAGTGCATGAAATAATAAATAACGTGTCTAATTTCTTTAAGGCAGAGGCTGCTGCAAAATCTTTGAAAATACCAATTTCCCAAGCCACTAAAAGAACAGCTGAAGCAACAAAAGTGTCAGAATCTACGGTGAAAAAAATTAAATGTGAAGTTATCAAATTGGAGCAGAGTAATGAGAAAATGTTGTCTACTCCAGGAAAACACCGCAAAAGACCAGAAATCCGCAATTGCTATATTGATGATTTTCAATAAATGTGTTATCCGACAAATTATTCAAGACTTATGTTAATAAAAAGAAAGTCCCCTCTATTTCAAAATTATTGCCAATATTGAGAGAAAGAATTGATTTCAAATGACAGAGAGAATCTCTGAGAAAAATTTTGCATTCGATGAATTTCCGTTGGAAAAAAAGCAGCAGTCGCAGAAAAATTCTGATGGAAAGGCCTGACATTGTATTTTGGCGAAATCGGTATCTGCGGGAAATGAAAAAACATAGAAATGATAACCGATGCATTGTTTACATTGATGAAACTTGGATCGATAGTAATTTAACTTTTGGAAAATGTTGGCAAGACGAAAAAATTACGGGTATCCAAGTGGACACAAACTCTAAAAATCGCCTTATAGTGGTGCATGCCGGTTCCTCTAGTGGGTTTATTTCTGGAGCTGAACTTGTTTATAAAGCCTCTACAAACGTTGGAGATTATCATGGACAGATGAACTTCAATAATTTTCAAAAATGGATTTTAGAAAAATTGATACCGAATTTGCAGCCGAAAAACATAATTTGTATGGATAATGCTCCATATCATACGAAAAAAGTCGATCCCGTTCCCACAAAATATTCCACAAAAACTGTAATGCTTGACTGGTTAATGCTGAAAGGGATAGCACATGATCCAAACATGCGAAAAGCCGAATTATTTGAAATAATAACTAAAAATGCCCCTAAGTCTACCGAATACAAATAGATACTTTATTAAGAGATGAAGGGCATGAAGTTCTCAGATTACCACCATATCATTGCCACCTTAATGCAATTGAATATGTTTGGTCATCTGTTAAAAATTACATAAGACATAACAACGTAACCGGTGATTTAAGTTTGATAAACTTGCAGTCATTACTTAACGAGGCATTCTCAAAAATTTCTGCAAGTGAGTGGGCAAACCATTTCAAACATATTGAGAAGATCGAAAATGAGTATTGGGAAAATGACGGACTTATAGAAGATCTCGTGGATAAGATAATTATTGAGGTGGACGATAACGAATCTGATACTGACACTGATGAAACATCAAATGATGATAGTGGAAGTGATTTCGATGACATCTGGCCTTTAGATTAGTCGAATTCATTTTCATAAAGAAACAAACAAAACAGTCCTTTTGAGGACTACAAAATGGTCCCTTTAAGGACTAAGCTCTTCCCAGGGCTAAAATATGAAAAATAAGAATTACATTAATACACATAATCCACTCGGTAACTTTTATACATACATAGCATATTTATTCTATAAAATAAATAAGCTTTTTTTTTTTTCTTTTTTTTCAAGCAAAATAAAAATTTTAAATATATTTATCGCTTGCACTGGGCTCCAGAACCCAGTATTTATGGGCTCCGATGGATTCCGACCAATATTTAAATTTTTACTAAAAGTACAAAAGTACCGGAGCCGGGCTCCGGTGCAATTTAAGCCCTGGCTATCACTACACTTTTATTTACAGTTTCCCTTATGTGATTTCAAAAGGGTGCTGCACCCTGCTTGCCATTATGATTTGAAAAATACCACCCTTCTTGCCTCTCAATCACAAAAACGACACCCTTACTGTCGTTTGGAATCTAGGGAAAACTGTGCTTCATTAAAAAGAAAATAAATTCCTACAATAAAAACTAATAAAATATAAAACATTTTTTTCCCTCATATACTGCATAAAACGAAAACGTATAAAACGACAGAAATACCCCAGTTACGATTTTGAGTAGGTTCATTTGATTGTTCTTAGTTTTCCGCACAAGCACGGTAAACATTCCCGGAGTTTTTTCTTCTCAAAATAAAATATGATTTTGAATCGAATAGCGTTTTTCAATTTTCGATAAATGTATTAAATATCGAGTTATAAATAATTGTTATCTCATGACAACTTTTTGGGATTATTGCATACAGAAATTCGGTTCAAAACGTCAATTTTGATAGCATTTTCTGAAAGATCGTATGCCTTTGTCAGAAAATGAAAAATGCTATTTGATTCTATAGCTTCTTAATATGGAAACTTGAAAGTGTCATGCATTTGCGAAAAAAAAAAAAATAGGCATGGATCAGAAAGTAACTACGTAGAGCCTGAGCACAGTCTTAAAGCATCATAGTATTATCGTATAGTCATAAAGCATAATGTATCTTAAATTATAATCGATTGATGTCTCATCACCACCTTTCTCAAGCTGTCGAGTTGAAGTGATTTGGAATCGAAATGAGTTTTTCATTTTTTTAAATAAATAAATTACTTATCGCGTTAAAAGCGATTCCTGTCATGTGACGATACGTTTTTACCTTTTCTCGTGCTGCCGTGTCTTAAATTCGATTCAAAACGTCGACTTTCACAGCATTTTCTGGAAGATCTTCTGCCTTTATCAAAAAATTAAAAAGTGTCTTTAGATTACCTAGTTTCTAAATAACATCATCTGCCAATTTCATGCGTTTCCGAACAAAAATGAATTAAAAAATGTGTCAGAAAGTAGCTCTTTTGGATTTGAGAACAATCTTAATGCCTATAAAAAACATATTATAAAGATTTGATTTAAAATGTGATAGTTTTTGCCAATACATTTCTCTATTTATTATATTATTAAATTCTACTGTATTCGCGTTGTCGAATAGAAGGCATAGTAAAAATTGAGAGCGTCAAACGAATGCTAATTGTGCCAAGTTTGCAACCTGCTGTTATCTCTCACACCTCTCCTACTTGGTATGTTCTGAGGGAGCAACCCTGCTCAGAGTTTTTCTCCTTACGGTAAGACAGTATTTTGTCCATGAATTATACAAAATGACTGCTGCACAAATGGGTTTATAATGATGACCGAGATAAAACAATGAATTTTCCAGTTTAGAAAAATAATCATGCAAGCTACAATAGTATAATTTTTAAAAGGATGAATTTATTTTTTTTTACAAAAAAGCTAAATTACATAAAGGGATGTACATTTTTAAATCATTAAAACTTCAATTTGTACTAGTCTCTGGTTAGTATCTCCAGGCATGCGGTAAGGTATTCTTCCAGAAAAAGTTATTAAAGCTCTTGCTTGACTTCTTAAATAACTGATGTACTAAAAAGAGAAAATATTATTATAGAAAAACCATCCTTTTCCCTTCTTAAAGTACAACACAGAATTACAATTAAAAATGAAAGGGAAAAATAGATATATCGTTTATAAATATTTTAACAAATCTGCTTTTATATCACTAATGACAAAGCCTACATTATTGTAAATGAAATTTTAAGCTAAATGCCTGTACTCCATGTTAACACAACAACAACAATAAAAAAAATATTCCATTAGATAGTGGTATTTTCTTTCTTTTTCTGATTTTAAAGCTTTATGAGAAGCAAGTATATTTAAAACAAGCAGTAATTCAATCTTTTATCATTATTGCAAGAATATTTTAAAAATTAATCTTCTGTACTATTAAAAAACCTAAAAAATATTAAGTACATTTTAACTTTAAAATATAATTACACTTTAATTATAAAACACAAAAGAGGCTTTTCAGAGTGAAATGATTTAAATTAAAATACAAAACTTTCTCTTTACAAATGAAGTGTAATTTACAACAATTTAATTTTAACCAAATAATAAATATCTCAGAGAATCTTATGTAAATAAATAGCCAAAGCTTTTTAATACAAATCTAATTATTTAAGCATTTTGACTGCAAGTATTAAATTAATTTTCTTTAGGCTAATTACAGAATAAAGATGCATTTTATAAAGCTTGCCTCTCAAAAGAAAAGATAAAGTATATTTAATATACCATTTAACCCTTTAACGTTCATTGGTTTCCCTAGGATACCACAAAATTTTAATTACGAAATTCCACAATGACAGCAGAATTTTAATAGAAATGTTTTCCATTTATTATGTAAGTGAAATATCGCTTTTTTTTATATATAGAAACAAATTTGTTGATAATTTCCAGTGTCAATCATTTATTTCAACATTTTAGCAATTGAAATGATTTATCCGTTAAAGGGTTAAATACATAAATGAAAGTAGTATTTAATCCAAATAAATCGTACGAAACACTAAATTAATATAGTAACAGAATCGTAAAGAACCCAGCCCGGGTGGGCACCCAAGCACCTACCCGCTACAACCCTGTCTGAAAGCAAATGTAAAAAAAAAAAAGAAATTTAAAAATAGAACTATACAATTTATGTGTTGCGTATTACACTGAAATAATACAATTGGAATGAATGTAAACAAATAAAATAAAGTACAATGTCTTAAGAAACAAAAAATTTCTACAATAATAATTTTGACAACCCAAATTAAGTAAATGTATGGTATGTACTATATATATGAAACAATGAAACACTAAAGTACATGGCAGTGAAAAAGCAGTTATTTCTCTTTTGCTGATGGCAACGAGTGGTTTGTTTTCACTAATTTGCTAATATTAAGAAGAAAAGTATTTGAGGTATCGAGTTAAAATTCCCCACACATATGTAGAAAATGTCCTGCATCCAAAAATCTAATTTTTGTAAAAATCAGTGGATAATTTTTCTTAATTTTTGCAAAAAGAAAATAAAGTGTGAAGCCAAACTAAAAAATGTGCCATTTTGTTTCTGTTCAAAAGTACCAATATTTGTTAATGTCAAAGCTCCATTGTTGTAACTTTATGCGTTTTAACCTCACTGTTGTCTGCATCGTTATGACATCAACGTTACTGACATACGCATTTGTGATTTACGATATAGATTGACTTTTAGAAGCTTTACTTCTTATGTACGTAACAACCACATCTTTTGTTTTTAAAGTGCAAACTGATAGGTAGCCAAATTACACTGTACATTCTTTGTTAGAGGTCATTGGTTAAATTTTGAGGAGTGAAGGGGAAAACTTCGGTCGTAATTTAAATATTGCGTTATGTTAAAGGTATATAAATCTAATGCCCCCCTGACGGTGGAAGCAATTTATTTTTGCAGCACGTGCGCGGCATGCCTGCTATATGGTGTGGAAGCAGCAGAGACCCATTCTGGAGGTTTGTACAGAAATAGGTTTGTTTAGAACAGAATGTGCCTCCTGGTGGCGGAAGGTAGAACTAAAAGATGTTTTAATCATTTGAGGTTCATTTGAAGAAATCAACCAGCAAAGCGGACATAGATTGTGTAGTGACGGATCGGCACAGGAGAAAAAGCAAACAAATTCTTAAAAATGCCTAAAAATAAGCCAGAAAAATAGAATAAATGTTTACTTTAAATCCTACCCCAATTCGTCAGTAGAGGACGATCATGTATAGTAGTTAGCATTATACTGCGATGTAGAACTTAGTACTAACAAAAATTAATTGTTAAGAATAATTTTAAAGTTTAAATTTACTGCAAGTTATTTAGTTAAAATATAATTTAGAATTAACATTAAGTTAATTACTAATTTTATCAGTCTGAAATATACGTTTGAATAAAACTATCTAAAAAAGGAAATAGAAAAGATATGACTCACCCAGATAATAAAGTTGACAGAAATCTTAGCAAATGAACAGATTTTATTATATCAAACACAACATACTTTATCGTTCATATCAGTAGCTACTTCATATATATAAAATAATTATGTGAGTATAGATTATTTCAATAATTGATTCCAGTTCAATTCTCTTATATCTTTAAAAACCTAAATGATAGTTCATTTTACTGAGATTATAGTTCAATTTACGAATTACTTGAGGGAAATGGTCAGAGGAAAAGAAATCGAAATAGTTGTCCAGTTCAATTCTCTTATATCTTTAAAAACCTAAACGATAGTTCATTTTACTGAGATTATAGTTCAATTTACGAATTACTTGAGGGGAATGTTCAGAGGAAAAGAAATCGATACAGTTGTTTTAAATTGTCATTTAATTATTCAGGATGATAATAAATCTTACTGGATTACAGATTAGAGGTTGGAGTAGACAGAAAATTAATCTTGATGGAATATCTGGAACTTATTACAGACAACGATAAAATCCTCTCACACAAAAAGTAAAATTCGTTTGATCCATGCTGCCGTAAGAAGATTGAATCTTGTTAGAAAATCTAGAACTTAACTATTTCTTGAAATGCCGGTGACGATGAAATTTTCTCACATGATCATAAAATTCATAGAGATCATTGATCCATGCTGCCATAAGAAAATTGAATCTGAAGAAATTTTCTCACACGATCGCATAATTCTTAGAGATCATTGATCCATGAGGTATTTTTCGTTGAGTTGAGGAAAAGAAACTGGAGCCAATACCATATGAAATAACTGGAACTTAAACATGTTCAGATGCCTGTAGACTTACTGAACTCTACCAAAAATTTTGACATTGTGTCTGGCCTTACGGCCTGACACAGCTTTTTTTACTTTCTTGCACGCTACATGCACGAGTAAAAATCACAGACTGAATCTTTGAATTCAAACTCAACTTTCTAACCGACACTCTAAGCCAAACGATCCAATCAGGAAAGGCGAAAAATTCCTCTTCTTCAAAATTAACTGCTTAACTTTCAACCGCCGCCGAGAAAAAGTATTTCAGCAACAACTCAACTCTACACGCAAACGATTCGAGCGAACTGAAAACAACTCCACCCTAACAACAAGCGGTAGAAATTAAGATCGTTCGTCTTCGAATGTTCTAGAAATAATTTCAAATCGACTTTTCCCTACTGAAAAATGCATCCTTTAACCTTGAATGCCTACTTGAACGACCCCTAAACCAACATGGGTGACGATTGCACGCTAAGTTGTTGTTTCTTCAATGCACTAAGATACAATTCAAAATGGCCAGGCGTCATTCCGAAAATGATCGATGTAAACATTGAGATTTTAAAAAATGTATAAAAATGTATATCTGCCAAGATTTAAGTTGAATTTTGCTAGAATTTTGGCAGACTGCATAAAGAATTTTGTTTAATCTTATGAATAAGGTTTTAAACAAAAATTATTAATATTTAAAAAGTGGAAAATATATTTATTAACTTTGAAGAAAATACTCGATACTTCACAGAATCTATGTCAACAAACGGATTTTTTTTAAATTCTTTTATCCAGAGACTTAAATGTATGATTATAATTTAATTTAAAAATGATTATTGATTTTAAAAAGTGATTTAATTATAGAAGTTAATTTTAATTAAATAATGAAATATCTTAGAAGAAAAGTTAAAAAGATTAATTTTAAAAAGATTAATTTTAAAAAGATAGAAAATAATGACTGTTTAAATAATAACTGTTAAATAATTAATTTAAATGTTGATTAATATTATGAAAACTTTTAAATAATGATTAATTACGATTAAATATTTAATTTACATAAATAAATTATTGAAAATATTGAATTTAAAAGTAGAAATGGAATGTATCATAACATTTACCCCTAGAATATGGGAAAAAAGAAAAAAAAATTGTTGCCAAAGGAGAGAAAAAATTTGAAGGTAGAATTGAACTGAATATATAAGCAATTCACAAAAAATTCACAAAGTGAAATACAAAATTGAAACAGCTATCGTTAACTCAAGTCTTACAGTTGGCGAAGAATATTTTTCATTCCAGTAACAAAAGAGTTAACAATAAATCTGGAATAAAAACTTTAACTTACAATCTTCAAATAAGATATCAACAATTTTAGAGTCCAAAATGTTGCCATGCAACCACAAAAAGCAGTTCTTAGGAACTACATATTATGCCTTTCTTAAAAAATTTCTATTTTTTACAGATTCAAACAATTAAACTAGGTACATACAAATGCAAACACTAAAATTAAGAATATGGATGCAAACGGTAAAATTGAAAACACGATGCAATACAATAGAATATGAGCACAATAATAAAATCAATTGAATAAGATATATGATGAAAGTACAGTTTACAAAATACAATTAAAATATATACAAAATAAAATAGGGTGAGTTTGTACAATTACAACCTGAAGCTAAACCTATCTAACCATTGCACTTTAAAAACTAAAATATTCCTACCAGCAAAAAAAATTATTGGATATCCATGTGCATATATAAAAGTGAAATTCAAAAAACCTTTTAAGAGACGTAAAACAGCAGTAGTACAACATAGCAAAGGAACATATTTATAAATAGGATGAGATTGTTGATATGTGATGTATAGACAAAAGAAAAACTAAGTACACTTCATATAAATTGTGTTCATTAAATAATTCCTGAAAATTGAGAGTCAAAGATAAACTTAAAAATTTATTAATTTGCCTAATACCTATCACAAATTTGAATTTTAAAAATTACCACATTTAAAAAAAAATAAAGAAAAAAAAATTATAATAGCTATTGTCTTTTACTGAACTTAATTAAAATCAAATTTAAAGAGAAGTTAAAAATTTAGTAAATTTTAAAGTAAATATTAGGAAAGATGCTAAATTAAAACCTTTCACAAACTGAAACCCTTCATAAACCAAATCAATCGGATTAGAAAAAGATAAAAAAAAAATTAAAATTCAAACATAAATCCCAAATATTAATAAAATTTACACTGACTGATAGTCCTATGCATCATTATCGGGTACTTTTTAGCAACTAGCAAGGAGAGTACCACTTAACTAGGATGACATGGTGTCTATCAATGAATAATACCAACCAAGGCATTATTTAAACAAAAAAAAATTCTTTTAGAGGAAGGATAACTATGTTAAAAAAAAAAATTTACATATAAAGATTGAAATTAGAATTTGTTGAATACCTAACACTCAAATAGACAAAAATAATGTTAAATTTACTTATAGTCATATAAATAGTTTTACAGAAGTTAAAAATAATGTTTAAGTTTAGAGAAAATTGTACCATAAAATCTTCTACACCTCATGCAGTCTTAAAACATTTGTAAGTATTATTTGTACTTGTTGAAACTACATAAATATTGCATAATTTCTCATTAAAAATGACAACAAAAATAAGAACCAGATTCATCATGTCTAGTGATAAAATTGCATATCATAACTGAGTTATTATTTGTAAAATAATTAACAACTTTAACCATATCTATTAGGCTTTTTGATATTGTATTCCATAAAGTAATAAATTGACACTTTAAAATAAAGAATGTATATTTCTTAATATATATAAATATTTAAAATGCACAATTATTAAACCAGGTAAGTAATTTATACACACACATATATATATCTATATAATATGACCAATAATCAAGAAAATCATTTGTAAAAATAGAAGCAATGTAAAATAATAAAGTTCTGAACATGAAGAGTTTTCACTTTAAATTTATCAAATTTTGGCACATAATCAGATTCCTCCAGAGAAGTTAATTGGCACTGTATTCTTTGATACATTCGTTGTGTACCCCGAATGCCCCATATGCTGTGACTTTTCCGAATCTGTTACTGACCTTGGATGCTCGGATGGACATTTTTTGTCGAAACCACCTGAAATTATGTGTAGATTCAAGTTTAATAAAAGGGACCAACGACAAAATGAAAGTATTGCTGATTTCGTTGCAGAACTCCAGAAACTGTCCGAGAATTGTAATTTCGGGACTCAGTTGGATTCCATGCTTCGCGACAAGCTGGTCTGTGGAATTCGAAATGAAGAAATTCAGCGTAAGTTATTGGCCGATCTGGCGTTGACCCTCGCTACAGCCATGGAGAAGTGGCGTTACGACAAGCATCAGATATTTGAGGAAATAGCAATGATTCTTACAAGCCTGTGAATTTGATTAAAGCGAAAATGCACAGCAGGTGTTCAAAGGAAAAGCCAAATGCGCAAAGCAAAAAATCTTGTCCGAGGTGTGGGCTGCATCACCCTTTCGGGGAATGTAAATTTATGAAAGCTACCTGTAATTATTGCAAAAAAATTGGTCACACAGCCAAGATGTGTAATTTGAAGAACTCCAAGAAGGGGATAATAAATAATAATTCTAAAGTTCACGATATAGATTCAGGTAAGTCACTTATTGAGGATTGTTATGATTGTTTAAATAATATTAATGCTTTAAGTTCCATTAATGACTGTCCACCTAATGATATAAGTGTAAAATTAAATGGCATCAGCCATAAAATGAAGATAGACTCTGGTTCGTTATACTCTATAATTAGTTCTAGCACTTATGCTAGATTATGGCCAGTAAATCTCCCTTCTTTACTGCCAATTTCAGATCAATATATGAGAACTTGGAATTCTGAAAGATTAAATGTAAACAGCTATTTTGATGTAAATGTGCAATATAATTCATAAGGTGTTGCCCTGCCTTTATTAGTTCTGGAGGGTAAGGGTAAATCCCTAATTGGTCGTAGTTGGTTTGATGCTTTGAAAATAAATATTAATGTTGGTGATTCTAATGTTCATAAAATTTGTGTTCCAACTTTAAATTCAATTTTATTAGAATTCAATGATATTTTCAGTGAAACTTAGATAATTTTAAGGGACCCCCCCATTTCAATTAAGATTGATGAAAATTGTGCTCCTAAATATTTTAAAGTGTGTAATGTACCTTTCACTTTAAGAAATAAAATAATTGATGAAATTCAAAATATGGTAAATAAAGGAATTCTTGATCTTCAATTTCTTATTCAGACTGGGCTACAGTTGTCAAAAAAGATGGTAGCCTTTGTTTATGTGGGGATTATCGCAGTACTGTGAATCAGGCTGTGAAACAATTCAGCTACCCGCTATCAAAAGTTAAGGAGGTTTTAGCTACTATGACAGATGGTACTATTTTTTCCAAATTGGATCTGCCCGAAGCTTATTTACAACTTCCTGTGGATGAGCCTACTTCTAAAATTTTAACTTTAAATACAATTAAAGGTCTTTTTAGGGTAACTAAACTGCCATTTGGTATCTCAGTTGCTGTTTCAATTTTCAAAAAAAAAAAATTGAGGAAGTTCTGGTGGAAATAAACAGGGTATTACCTTACTTACATGATATTTTTATTCAGGTTAAAACTATGGATGATCATAATTTGAAATTAAAACAGGTTTTGGAACATTTAAAATCATCAGGCATTCATCTGAAATGAGAAAAATGTGTCTTTACAGTTCCCACAATAGAGTTATTGGGATTTCAGGTTACTAAAGATGGTATTAAAACCAGTTTAAATAAGGTTAAGGCCATCCACAAAGCTCCTAGTTCGAAAGATAAGACTGAACATCAAGCTTTCTTAGGGTTATTAAATTTTTATTATAGTATTCTGAAGAATAGATCTTCTGTTTTAGAACCTTTGCATAGATTGCTAAGAAAAGAAACAGTTTGGCGTTGGACGCCTACACCCCAGAAAGCTTACGTTGTGGCTAAGAACTTATTAGCAGAAGTTACCGTTTTAGCACATTATGATGAAAGCCTTCCCTTGATTGTCACTTATGGCGCTTCGTCTTACGGGGTTGGTAGTGTGTTAAGCCACATTTTACCCGACGGTAAGGAAACTCCCATAGCTTATCATTCCCTGAATTCTAACACACAACTGAAAGAAACTATAGCCAAACAGACTGCGAGGCTCTTTCAATAATTTCAGCGGTAAAGAAATTCAATCAATATTTGCAAGGTCTTAAGTTCAAAATTATTACCAACCATAAACCTCTTTTAGGCCTATTTAATCTAAATAAGCCTTTAGCCCAAATGATTTCTCCGCGAGTTCTTAGATGGGGTTTAATATTAGCAGCTTATAGTTATGATTTAGAATATAGGAAGGGTAAGGACATAGCGAATGAAGATGCGGTTAGCTGTTTACCTTTGAACACTCCTGATTGTGAAATTCCAGCTCAGGCGGATGTGCTATTATTAGAATGTTCCCCTGTCACTCAGCTCAATTCTAAATTGATTTCAGCAGCAACTAAAAAAGACCCAATACTTTCTAGAGTAGCTCTGATGATCATGAATGGTTGGCTAGGTTGGTCCTTATTTTTAAAGTTTTAAAATTCATTGCTCTCACCCTCTAAATTTGTTCCATTATATCTAAAATAATTCTTGTAAAATTTAATCACTAAAAACTAATATTTATAGGTAGCTCAAGGAAGCATAAGTTTCATAATTTAGTGTCATTTTGTTGTTTTCTTCTCCTTTTACTTGAAAAAATATATCTAATCCCAGTAGTAATAAAATTATTTCAATATATTAAAAATTCACTTATGTACACTATCAGATCCATAAAAGCATTTATAAATGTAATTATTAAGTTAATTATCCAAATATAATTCATTGATATAAAGATAATAAATGTCTGGAATTATTTGAAGAATAAAGACTGGTTAAAGAAGATCAAAGGAAACTAAAAAGCATGCATTTTCTTCAAAATTCGATAATTTATTTCATATTGCTTATGCCCATGCATTAAACATAATGAAAATAGCTGAAGATAAAAATTTCTTGCTAGCACAGCGAGAAGATGGCAGACGACCATCAATGATTGGTATTGACATAAATAAATATCTTGTGGAAGGAATTAATTGCTTATAAAAAGAAGAATCTTCTTAAGAAAAGATTAGAAAAAATGAAATTTTCACAGGGGAAAGAAACAAAAATAGCAGTACTTGAATCTTCTACAGATAGCTCAACTGAAGAAGATAGAAATGAATGAAAATGAACAACACGATCAGGAAATAAAACTGTTAGAGGATGCAGCATCAGATCCTTGTCCATCCAAAGCTGAGAGAGGGGAGGGCGTATGGATATTATAACTCCAGATTTAGCAACAGCTCTAGACAGGACAAAAGCAGTGTTGAATTCAGACACTTTTCTCCGGGAGGAATTTCTGTGGCTCCGGGGGGGGGGTCCCCCAGGCCACCCCCGCAATTCAACACTGGGACAAAAGTATCAGGCAGTATTTGTAGTTGCCAAAACTGCAGAGTTTAGGATATGTATTAAAGAAGTCAGTCAGGTTGAAAAAGAATTGTTCATAGAATTAATCACAAAAATTAAAAGAACGGCTACAAAGAAATGTTCCTCTCATTGTCCATAGAAATGGGAAACTTTTACCAGAATTAACTGGTAAAGAGAAAATAGATAAACTACCAATTATAATTTCCAGAAAAGGAATTTCTCTGATGCTCTCAGTTGCTAAACTACTTTCTGCAACAGGCAAAGCACAAGACTTGCAATTTGTAAAGTTCTGAATGAATGAGATATTGCATATAAAGTGATTGGAATGAGCATTGATATCACATAAGCAAATAATGGAAATGATAAAGGCGCTTGCGTCCTTTTAGAAGAAAAGCTTGGGAAGAAACTTTTTTTTGCCTGCCGTCATCATATTATGGAAGTTATTGGAAAAGTATTTCATAATTCTTTGTGAACTTTGTCATCAAGTCCAGAAGTACCTTTATTCAAACGTTTCCAAGGGTACTGAGGATTTCTAGATACAGTAAAACCCCGATAATTCGGATTAATTGGGACCAGACTCAATCCGGATTATCCGCAGAATGAGAAAAAATTAAATAAAATAAAACATACTTATAGAAAATCACCTTTATATTAAACATATTGAATATTTACAGACAGTAAAAATGTTTACTTTGTAGTTATAAAGTTTGTAATCTTCTGCCATGCCAGTTTTATATATCTTTTGCGGGCCGTACGGTCCCGCTTGAGCATAAGTAGTTCATTGTGTGTGGTCTCCACTTGACGTTCAAAATAAACCATTAATTGTTCTAAATGAGATGTTGCTTTATTATGGCTAATAACTTTTAGTTGATCAACATTGATAATGGTGTTTTCGTCTGTATCATCTTCGTTTTCTTCAGTTGTGCACAAAGCGATTATTTCATCATCTGTAAGTAAGGCGTAACCTTCATTATTTTCTGCTTCCAACCAATTGCTAATGTCGCTGATATCAACATCTGAGCAACCATCAATTTTTTATTAAGATGCTCACAAAATCTTCAGGTATAATTTCTCTTTCATTCTCGCTTAATCCTCCTTCTGTTTCAAGCTTATTATCCGAGAAATCACATTTTTCAGGCCATGAATTCTTTCGCGACTTTCGGAGAGTACGCTCAGCAACCTGATCCCAAGATTCAGCAATCATATAGATTACTGTCTTGATACTGATTGATTTGAGAATCTCTACCACTTCTTGTTCTCCATCATCTTCTAAAAGTTCCTTCAGCATTTGTCGTTTGTAAACTTTCTTAATGTTCTGAAGAACCCCTCGTCCATTGGCTGTACTAGCACTGTCACATTAGGTGGTAAAAACTTTACCGTTAAGTTTCCTGTTGTCAGGTCACTTTCTTCGGGATGTGCATTATCAATTAGGAGGACAGTTTTGATGGGTACGTTGCACAATTTTAAATATTTTGTAACACCCGGAGCAAAATAGGCAAAGAACCACTCTTTAAAAATTTTGCTCTGTATCCAAGAACTCTTCTGGGAACGGTAAACTACAGGTAAAGTCTCACGATTTATGTTTTTTAAACACAGGGATTTTTGGATTTTCGGATTAAAATAAGAGATAATTTGAACTTTCCTGAGGCTACAGGCCATTATAGTGAGGCGGTCCTTTCTCTTTTTATATCCTTTAGCTGATTCTTCTAATTTTGAAACTAAAGTTTTATTTGGCAACATACGGTTGAATAGTCCTGATTAATCGGCTTTGTAGATCTGATCTGCCGTTAAATTCTTCTGTTTTAATAAATTCTTCAAATTCCTTTTTGAACTTTTCAGATGCGTTGTTGTCACTGGACATGCTCTCAGCCGTCACAGTAAGTTGACACACACCATGCCGGTTTTACCATCTATTTAACCATCTTTGACTGGCAGTAAAATCTGGATCACCATCAGACAAATTTACATTTAACTTTAAGGCTTTCTGTTGGATTATTGTATAGGTAAACCACGATCTCTTTCTGCGCAAAACCAAACGAATAACTCTTTATCTAGTGTTTCAAGTTTAGCTTTTTTAACATTCCTCTTATTGTCCAAACTGTCATTAGAAATTAAATTGGAGCAAAAATCCTCGATTGTTTTTAGATTTTTCTTCCGATCGGACACTGTCGAGGTCCCTACTCCTAATTCACAAGAAATCATTTTTAAAGGTTCACCTTTATCAATTCTATTCAATGCTTCCAATTTCTTTTGTATAGTCACAAAATTATGTTTTCGTTTCGTCGCCATAGCTAAAAATGTACGCTCAAAAACACTGCATGCCAAAAGAAATTGTCTGATAGAATTTGGGTTGATACATTCTCTCTGAATGGGAAGATCGGATTCTAGGAAACAGAGGAGTGACTCTGGCATTTCCGCAAGAGATATTGTAAACGTGTTTTGCACGAAGACAAGGAAACAGTCACGAGAGACCTTTGGGCTGGCTGACAAAAATTGGAAAGCGATCCTTATCAGTCAGTTGGTCTATAGGGACTATTTTACCTTGCTTTCTTGCAATGCTCTAAGTAAAAGTTTATTGTGCTGTAACCTTTTGATGAAATTTCTAAATGGATTAAATAGAAATCTGTGAAAATTGGAATTGCCAAACTTATAGTGATACATTGTTGTTTCTTTGAAAGATAACATCAAAGAGTTTAAATAAGAAAGCTTAAGGTATTCTTCTGAAAAGATTTCATAAAAGACTTTTTTATTTAGAATACGAGGATGAAATAAATTAATGTTATAGAAATTTGCCGGCCGCTTCTCAAACTTGAAAAAAAAAAATCGACCAAGACCAATCCGGATTTCCCAGAGATCCGTATTAATGGGGTCCGAATTAGCGGGGTTCCACTCTAGAGACAAATTTGAAACAGGTTTGAAAGATAATATTAGAGTTCTTGTACAAAATGTAAAAGATGAAATTTTGGAGTTTGCTACTAGAAAAGAATCATGATCAACACCATCAGCACCTGGATCAAGAGATGATTATCAAGAATTTGCAAAACTTATTATTTTCCTTGAAGGAATACCTGTCAAAGGAATTCGTTTCATGATTCCCAGGTTAATACAACGTGCTCCTTGGATATCTAAGATGTTATATTCTTTGAAGATATTCATCTTTAAGTCCCAATTCATGTTTACCAAAAAGGAAGAAAGAGTGATGTTTGTGTTTTTATAGTAAGTATATTTTAAAGTTTGTATTACTGCTTCAATAACAGAAACCTCACCAAACAATGGCTTTCAGTTAATAAATAGTTTATTAGAGTATTCAAGAATACATGAAGAAATTGCAAAAGCTTCATCTGAGAAATTTTCAAAGCATCTGTAATATTTGTTAGATCTTACTGGACTGTCCCTTTTACTTGTATTAGAATCCCAAGAAGAAGATAACTGTTTCCCTTAAACATTTTCATGAAAAGAAGTTTGATGATTTTGTTACCAAAGAATCTTTCAAACTGTTCAAAGAAAATAATTTACCCCAAGGATTCTTTCAAGTAGACCAAGTAAGTAGACACTGAACATTGGAACACTAATTCTGATTATAGGATTGCATTAGAAATGGTGAAATCTGTTAAAGTGGTAAATGATCATACTGAGAGAGGTATTGCTTTGACCAAAAAATCACTAGATCCTTGCATGAAATGAACTTCACTTTCCGCTATTGGTGAATGTTGTGGAAGAACACTGGAAAGCATATCCGTACTGTAGAAAAATGGACTTAACAAAATAATTATTAATACTTTCATACTTTAAACTTTTTATATGCTTAATATTGGGCTTTTATGTTATATAAAATATGAAAATAATTTACTATTGTAATAAAAATGATCATTTTGGCTTAGTTTTATCTTGTCAATAACACAATGTTTTTAAGTGTAATCGCCAAACTTCAGCAACCTCTAAATATATTTCTTCAAACTTTTTCTACTTTGTTTTTTACTGTATTGGAACAAATTTTGTGGGTGAGACAGAAAAAAATTTAAAAAATTTAAAAATCAATCATATAAGGACCATCCTAATGGTTGGCCTCCGAAAATAAACAACGAGCAATTCAAACCATATTTCTGCCGATGTAATGAGTTGAGTGCTCTTCAGAACTGTGTGCTGTAGGGTTATTATCCCTAGTATTTTTTGAAAAGATGTTGGAACTCTTCTTCATAATGGCCATCCCGGAATAGTCAGAATGAAGGACTGTCTTGAAGTTATGTCTGGTGGTCACTCATGGACAGTAAAATCCTGTACTTTGTGCCAGGAGAACCAAAGAGCTCCTGCGAAGTGGCCATCCATCCATGGGAGTGGACTGATAGACCCTGGTCTCGCCTGCATATTGATTTTGCTGGGCCCTATCAAGGGAAAATATTTTTAATTGTGGTAGACTCTCATTCTAAGTGGTTGGAAGTATTTCCTGTTTCATCAATGTTTTCTTCTGCAGCTATAGACTTCCTTAGATTACTTTTTGGTACACATGGTCTTCCTGTTAGTGTTGTGTCAGACAATGCCCAAGCCTTCAAGTCATCAGAATTTGTCGAATTTCTTGTTAAAAATCAAATTCGTACAGTAAAGTCAGCGCCTTATCACCCTTCTTCAAATGGTCAGGCCGAACGTATAGTTGCCACTACCAAGCAAGCTTTAAGGCAAATAATCCAAGGAAATTGGAAAACCCACTTAGCACAATTACTATTTTCACAACACATTTTAACCTTGCACAACTACAGGTAAATCACCGGCAGAAATCCTAATGAATAGACGGTTAACGTCACTATTGGATTGGTTACATCCCGATTTAAACACAGAAATGAGGCACAAAAGCGAGTCGAAAATGGAAGAGGAAGGGAATAAAATATTAAGAATTTTCAATGATGATGATCCAGTTTACATTCGGAACTATTCTGATGGAACTCCATGGATTCTAGCTAAAATCCTGGAACATAGCGGTTCTGTTTCAACAAGGTTTCAACAAGGTTTCAATACAAGGCTGAAAGCTTAATTGACGGTAATATATCTAAACATCATGTGGATCAGATTCGTGATCGTACGCCTGTTTCAAACCCTTCTGTGGACACTACTAAGACATCTGCTTCTGTTCCACCAGTCACCAATGATTCCTTTGATAATTCGTCTGTAATTGTTCCCGAATCAACAACTTTGTGTGATGAACTAAGTAAACCTACGGCTTTGGTTCCTAATTGTGAAAGATCTGAACCTGCAGATCTACTGCCACCTGTTCAACGATCTCAATGGAATCTGAACACTCCCAAACATCTCAAGGATTTTGTGCTCAATTCTTAGAAGTGTTGTGTATTGACCCTATGGACTTATTAATTGACTTCTACTGTTCTGTATTGCCTCCATTGGCTAATGTAAAAAGCTCTTGGGTTTGAGAGTTCTTCTCAAAAAGTTTCATTTCTGCTTCTGTATCTTGTCATGTAATTTTGTTGTTCTGTCTGTGCAACGTAGTTAAAATTAAAATGATGTTGCAACCGATTCATTGCTTATTCAGTGTCATTTCATTATGAAAGTATTTAATAGGGACCATGTAGTTTTTTCATTTAAGACAGGATTCCATTATAGACAGATTTCATTTTCACATTTTTCATTGTAGTTGTAGTATTACATTACAATTGAGCAGGCATTTAAAAGTCATAATGATATGAGTCAAATGTCTTAAAAAGTGAAATACCAGGATATTCTATAGGTATAAATAATGAATTCCAATACCGTAAAATATCGTTGTATGCTATCTACAGCCAATTTCATGGAACTATTGCTTGCACCAATCTTCCTATTAATAGACTAATATGTCCAGATGCTTTTCTGAACCTAACGCTATTTTTCAAAATTATATTAGTGACTTAAAACAAATACAAAAGATAACTGTTAAGTTTTTACTAAATATTATATTTTCTGAATTTTCCATCCCTTAATGTTTAGTGTCCCGGCAAATCGTCCCCTCTAAGGCGGGATCTGGCTGCAAAAAAAAAAAAGTAATTACAGTAAAAAAAATTTTTCTTTTAAACTACGTATTTTCCACTCCTTAATTTTTAATGTCCCAGGTAGTCACCCAACTTCACCAATTTTTATACCTATTCATCAATTTAAAATGCACTGGGCTCAGTTTTTCTTTAGATTTTCTAGCTGTAAAACATTTTTACTCAAATTTCATATATATATATATATACCGGGTGTCCTAAAAAGGACTGACTGATTTTAAAATTCAATAACTTACAAACGGTGACAGATATTTAAAAAATTCTTGCAGGAGAGTGATGTACGATGTCAGGAGTTTTTTTACTGCGATTCCCGGTTTTAGTTTGAATTTTCATCAATAGATGGCGCGGAGAGCAATAGGCACTCAGTCGAGACCAAAACTGAAATCAGGAGGTTACATGTATGGAGTGGGTCTCTTTCACCAATACAATTTTTGTTAGGGCACGATTCTGAACTGAGACGGTATGACTTCAATATTGTAGGCAGGGAGAGTCAGAGCAACAATAGGAAAAAGTATTGTTTCCACGAAAACGACTTCTACCAAATAGAAATGTATAACGACAATGTTCAAAATATCAATTTTTTTTAAACTTGTTACATTCCAAGAAGGATAAGGTTTTTTAAAAATGAGTGTCTTCTTTATTCATCAATTTTTTTTCTTTCTAAGACTTTCCAGCACAATTGAAAAGTGTTTATGCACTTGGTTTCTCGGCCGGTCTCTCCATGCTCTAACTTGTGTAAATATATTCAAATTGCCATGTATGTATCTGATATAGTATATTGAGGTTTACCATGGAGTGCTCTGTATTGAAAACGAATTTTGTAACAATTATAGTTCGGTTACAGGGGCACTTAAAAGCATGCCCGTTTTATTGTGGTCAGGGGGATAAATCCTCTGCACTGTATTTTAATGATGTTACACTATTTCAAACTTATTGAAAATAATATATAGCACTAAAGTGCACTAAAAGATGCTTGCAATCGAATATTGCATGTGTAGAACTTTTAATTCGTTTACAAGGCCACCCAAAATAGTTTCATTACATGGTGGTACATGGGAAAAAATCGTTTACGGTGTATATTAATGATGTTACACCGTTACAAACATAATGAAATTGATTTACATTTATGAAGTGGACATGTTTTCTGTACAATATGGAGTGTAAAGCATTTATCATTCATTTACAAGGCTACGCAATTAATTCTGCTACATAATGGCCTACGGGGAAAAACGGTTTGATGCGTATTTTAATTATGTTACAGTATTTCTAATATAATGAAACTGATATACCGAGGTTTACTGAAAGATACTTGTTGTATAATATGATGTACATTTTTCGTTCATTTACAGGGACACGCGAAAGATTTCGTTTGAAGTACTGTATCAGGAATACTGTCTATAGGCGATAATTGCTGGAAGTGCGCTTTCAATTATGGTAAGCAGTTAAAAAAACATTTTTGCATACTACGTGATGTGTATAATGCTATAGATCATATACAGGGCTACACAAAAGAATTCGTGAGCATTACCAACTATGAGCGTGAATTCCAGAAAAGAGTTTTTTATTCGAGCTATGTTATGCATTTTAATGATATCATTTACAGGGCCACGCAAAGAACTAAATATATGGCCGCCGATGGATGATAATTTCTGGAATTGCTATTTCAGTAATTTTTACCGTGTTTTTTGCCTGAATTAAAATTTAGTTTTATATTTGGCATGTAAAAAATTTGTAGGTAATATACAGGACTGTACAAAAGAATTCTAATATGTTTCCGTCTATTACTAGAAACCTCTGAAGGTGAATTTTCAACTGCATTATGTATTTACTTATTAAACTAAACTTTAGAATACTATGTAGAATATGTACAGTTTTATAGGTCATATACAGGGCCTTTCAAAAAAAGTGGAGTACTTTTTTGGCTATGGGTAGTAATTACTGAAATCTTGTTTTAAAATGTGTTATGCGTTTTCTAAAATGTTTAATTAGATATATTCTTTCATCTCATGAAATGGTGAACTTATTGTGGCGTTTTTAACGCATGGCGAAGTAAAATTAGAACGAATTATTTTGAGTTGCGGCAATTTCCTTTTGCATTCTTAGGGTTTCGTTCATCTCACGAAACCTTATTACTCCCGCTTCATTGTTTGTTCATCACAGAGGCGGTTCTCAGAAACTATTTAACTTACAGATCTGAAGCTTTGTGTACTTATAGCTGAATACCTGCTATGAAGTTCAAAATCATAAAATTTGAAGAAAAATCGTATTATTTTATATAGAAATAAAAAACCAAAAACCTATCATCCTTTACCTATTGAATTTAAACATTTTTCGTTATAGCAGTTGCCAACAATTAAAAATCCACAAAAAAATTCTTTCTACAATAATTAATTTTCTATTAAAATATTTCCACGTGAAAAATGAAAATGAAATAAGAAGTTCCACCAGTTGAAAAAAAAAGATTAATATGACGTGATATTGGTAATTAAAAGGAAATTTTCAAACATTTCTCAATAATACAAGGAGTGTAAGTATGTGTAAATACAGAAAGCAGCTTAATATGACGTCATTAGAGAATTAAAATGAAAATTAATCTGACGTCATAACGGATTTTCAAATGTTTCAGAATAATACAAAGAGAGTATCAATATGAGTAATAGAGTATAGTAAATATATAAGTTTGAGGAACATATTGAATCATGATAAAAACTCGATTATGGAATATTGGCATATTTTAAAATTTTGAATGTCAGCTGAAATGTCACCCTTTATAAACTGAAAATTCAGTGTATAATTCATGCAATACTTGTGTTCAATACTTCTGTGTATTCCGAGAACTATAGCTTATTCGGTAAATGATTATATTGCAAAATTACAATTATGTAATGTTTTAAATGTTTATGCAACAGTTGCTTATTTTCTCATCAACCACTTTCTATAAAAATAATCTGTTGTCAAACAGTGTAACTTAACACCAATAAAGGAAAAGCATGAATGTCAGAATGTACGCATAAAATCTGTACTTGGTTTTGTATAACCTTGCTTTATTTTCGATAAGCCAATTTGTGAAGGTTTCAGATAGTTATGTGGATAGTAAACAAAATATGCCACCAAACGCTGTGATTAGCTTAAATAATAATAGAAGTACATTGATTTTTTTCTATGAAGTCGTCTGATATAGTGCTTATTAACAAACACATTTTTTTAAATAACAGAATACCGTAATTTTGATAATACTTCAGCACATGCTTTTCCGTAGACAAAAAGTTCCAAATCTTAATCATTTTTTATAAAAATACAAGAGAATAACAGAGAAAAAGCAATTAACTTAGACCCTTCATTACAAAAACTAAACTGTTTTACTCTGAAAAAAATAACAATGGAATATGTATTATGTGTAGCACTGCTGTTAACAACAGTGATTATGACGTTACACTTATCCATTATTGGCATTAACCTTCTCACCGCCGTGATCTGATATATCCGTTCACTATGCTGTAGGTTTCACTGCAATATTAGCATTATTTAAATTACTATAATTTTACAAATATAATGTACTTTTAAAACGTTAAATAATGATTGATAGTCTCAAGGATTATATTTATATACATAATTAAGTTTTTTATATCATGCTTTTTTAGCATTTAAAAAAAGTCATAGATAAAACAACTTTACAATTTTGCTCGGTGGTCAGAGGGTTAAATCACACTGCTTGGTGACATTTACCGTAAATGTTCGACCAGTGGTGCGCCCAAGGGGGGAGAAGCCCCTCCAAGACCCCGAGATTAGACTAACGATTTAAAGTTTCATAAAATTATGAAAGATTAACATTTTTAAAAAGGTTCTTTAGAAAATGAAAATTTGAGGAAATATTGATTTTGCTTCAGAATATTATCATATATTCTGAAATTGTCTATTTAAATGAAAGAAAAAAAAACACATTTGTTACATGCTAATTAAAAAGCTTTCATTTTTCTCTCATTTATAACTGCCATAATATGAAAAACATGGCCGAATGTCCAAAATTTTTTAAAAATAGCTTGATTTTGGCTAATTTTAATTTACTGTTGGCTTGTCGAAATTCCAGTTGAAAAGCTAAAAGTTCACCCTGAGCAGGTTACCTTTTCAGTAAAACCTGACCCAGTCCTGGACTTAGACTGCCCAACCCAGCCAATTTCTTCAAAATATTCCTATATTCCTTAACAAACATTACTTTCAATTTTTAAATTATTTTAAAAGAATAACATTCATAGTTTTACAAACAGTTTAAAGTACAGCATTTTACAGATTATATATTCGCAAGACATGGTATAAGGAATTACAACATAAATAATCATGTACACAGGTTCAAGTGAAGACTCAGTATAAAATTGAATATAGTTTAGAAAGAAAGAAAATGATTAGTAAAAATATTATACTTTTAAAGCTCTATAAAGGAAAAAAAAAAAGCTGTAGATATTTTAAAATATTTGTGTTTTATTTATTAAATCAAAATAAATTTCTTAAGTTTTCGTCAAAAAAATGTAAAATATTATTACTATTTTTACAGAAAAAAAAAATATAAATAAATAAAAAAAGTCCTTCCGGCCCGCACCGGGAGGAAAAGGTAGCTTTCCTATATCTTCGTTTTAAAATTTTAGCTAATGTTACTTGAAAACAGCAAGCTAAAATGCAAAGAAACCGTTTACAAAAGATTCGCTAATACTGAATTTGAATAAGAAATTCGCCAAATTATTGAGCTATAGTCAAGTTGGCTTCATTTATGAAGACTTATTTTGGTTACCAAATTTGGCGATATTTCGCCAAATGTCGCCAAGTTTGGCGAGAATTTGGCCCTAATGGATATGAATATATAGTTTTATGTGTATGATTGGGAAAATGATTACAACAACGAAAGAAAATAATTTGCGAGAAATCGCGTTCACTAAAACTCATAAATTAATCGTTGGTTTCTTTGTAATGTGCTATCTTGTTTCAAAATGTCAGCCACCCTAGAATTTCAAACTGCTCTATCTCAGCCATTTTTTAAGGTAGAGGTAAAACAAAGAATGCTCCAGAATCCTTATATCAAGGCCTAACACTTAAGCAAAAAATACATTTGAATTTTTAACTTTTTTCTATATTTATTTTAGTTTTAAATCTTTAAGTGGCCACCATCTTGAAACAAAATAGCAGACCAAGCTGGCCAATGAACTCGGTTGAGACATTGGTGAGCTTAATACACACAGTTAGTTTCATCCAAATTGCTTTATAAATACGAGCGTTATTGTATGACATATATATATATATATCAACATTTGAACGGAGGGTGGTTTTGGGGCCTGGGGGTCATGATCGGTGAAAATATACCGAAATTGCTTTCCTCCAAACGGCTGCAATAGGTAACTTTATACTTTTTTGTATTGAAAGCTACCTAATAAAAAGTCTGTTTGACATGTCGTGGAATAAACGAAGTCTGGGATTAAGTCTAATAAAGGAAAAATTGTCTTATAAAATATACTAGCCCCTCCCAAGGCATAATCGTGGATGCGCCAATGTGTTCGACAGGAAAATAGACCAAGTACCATTTATCCTTAAGGTATCTATAATTAGGAAGATTAGGCTTATCTTCTATTAAACTGCATAAAAAGTAACAATAATTGTTTCAATTATTAATAAAAGAATAGTAGGATTAGGATGGGAAATTTAACAAAATAAACTAAGTACCTTTTCTTGACTGATATTTTCTTCCATAAAGCGATGTTCTTGATTGATACCAACAGCTTGTCTGTAAGATAAAGCAATTAATTTATATTAACAAAACCTTCATTTTTGTAGCAGTAAATCAAACTATTTTTAAACAGCATTAACATAATTTAGAACAGGATGGCAAAAAAATTGTTAAATATCAATATACTGTCTTCAAGACATAGGTATCTGAAAAACATTGGACAGAAAATATAGATTTTTCGAAAATTACATTCTTTATTAATCTCCTAATACACGAAATCATTTATTTCTGTTTAGTGTGAGTAAAGTTTTATTTAAAAATGGCTTTTAAGCTTTTTATCACATTTTAAACAATAACATATATAAAGTCAATTAAATTATTTTCAGCTAATTTTGAGGCAATCTATTTAAAAATAGTAGCTTTGATAATAACTGCCACTCAGACGATTTCTTCTCTTTTTTTTTTTCCCCTGTATTTTCGATCCTAGAAAAGAGACTCTCAGCTGAGACAAAAGAAGCAACAACACTTAAGATGGTTCTCAAATTCCCTTCTCAAAAACGCAGAGCTTCCTGATATTTTTTACTCATTTTTCAATGTAAAGGCATAAAATTGGCAGGCTTGACTATTGAAGCAATTTGGAATCGAAACACGATTTCCATTTTTTGGTAAATAAATTACTTATCAAATTATAAGAAATTCTAGTCACATGACAACATGTTTTTACCCTTTCTCCCTCTGCCATTTCGAAAATTCAGTTTGGAACGCTGACTTTGATAGTATTTTCTGAAAGATCTTCTACCTTTACAAACACACACAAAAAAAAAAAATGGAAAACGTCTTTCGATTACATAGTTTTTCAGTTTTATTGCCTCAATATCATTTGCTACCAAAATTTCTGAAAGGTAATCTTTGCCTTATTTAATCGCAGTTCTGTCATTAAAATAAGGGGAATTTTTCTATACTAAACTGGTGGTGGCTTGGTGGCCCACAGGCCACAATTAACAGACCTCTGTCTTAGGTTTTCACAGATTTTCAAAGGACTCTTTTGGGATTTCTAAATACCAGTAATGGTAAATACAATCCAAATTTGTAGAAGAGGTTTAAGACACAGCCACATGAAGTTATGCAACCTATTTTATAATCTGATCATTATGATGTTAAGATCTGAAAAGTTTTTTTGTGATAACAAATCAGTTTTTTAAATATTGGTACTTTTCAGTTTAAAATGCTATTTAACCTCTAGGCTTCGGCGGGAACGACATGTGTACCCTAAAAATAATATTCTTAAACAACAGCTAGGGTACATACACTGTACCCTAAAGTTAGCTTCCCTCGCTTTGAAGCTAGGCTGATCAATCATCTGTCATCTCAGAGTTTCAGTGGAGGGTAGTCCCTTTTCCCGGGGTGAAAGGAGGAATATGTTTGGCTTTGGCGCATTACTGGAATGACAGGTTTTTGTATTGATGATTTCTCAGACCGAGTGCCTTTCCTGTCATTCTATTGACATACATACATTTATCGTACATATTTCCTTTCTGGTCATTCCTATGGTTTTTTGTTATGGGAAATAATGAAGGCAAAACTGATATAATACAGATTAATAAGCTCTCTGATTCTATCTGTTTTTATTATTTTAATATTTAATAGGGGATCGATTATCTGATAAAACGTTTATTTCTTTAAATATTTTAACCCAAGGTGGAAGTAAGAACTTTTATATCAGATGAGATGATATTGCTTTTTATTTAATAGACATACTAAAATAATATACTTTTAAATGCAAAAAGATTCTTTTGAGAATCTTAAAAAAAAAAATAATAATCAGTTTATTTCATCAATATAAACACAAGGTTGAAGTGAAAATACCTGTATCATAAGATATAGTTTTTAATTTAACACTAAATAAACTGCTCTTTTAAGAGCAAATGAGATTATTTCCAGAATTTTAAAAAAGCAAAAAAAAAAAAATAAAAAAAAAATAAATAAGAATAACTTTACTTCACCAACATGAACACAAGGTTAAAGTGAAAACTTCTGTATCCTATGATATTATTTTCTGTTTAACACTGAAAAAATTGCTCTAGAGCAAAAAAAGATTCTTTCAAGAATCATAAAAAATAACAAAATAATCAGTTTATTTCACCAACATAAACACAAGGTTGAAATGAAAACGTCTGCAAACCTAAGAAAATGTAACTACTTAATAAAGAGTATATTTTTATGAAATGAAATTTTGCAAAGAAACCTGTTTTATAAAGAGGAATTTTGTGAAGGGCCCTGTTTCATTAAGAGGAATTTTGTGTAGGAGAACTCTTTTATTAAGAATTTTGTGAATGGAATTATTTTCATATTAGCTTTTGCCTTTGCCAAAATCCTTATTATTTTTGTCACTTCCTTTATTGTTTCACTAATGTCTGTGTTACTTATAAATATCCCTAAAGAATAAATTACATTTCAGAGGTCGATGCAGAATTTTTTTCCCTGGGGTCCATTTTGCGAAAAATAAAATTATTTTTGTGAAAAATAACATTTTATAACGAAATATGAAATCATGTTCCTCTAATTAGAACCAAGCATTTATTGATAATAATTTAAGTTCTTCTGCTAAAGTTTTCCTTTCTGGTGAACTTGCTTTGTTTGCAAATCACATACTTTAAAACCTAACAAAATAAAATTACTTAATGAAGAGTACGTTTTTATGAAATGGAATTTTGCCAAGAGACCTATTGTATTAAGAACAATTTTGTGAAGGGAGTTGTTTTATTAAAAGAAATTTTGTGAAGGGCTTTGTATTATTAAATTGATTTGTATGAAGGGTTTTATTTTCATATTAGCTTTTGCCTTTTCCAAACTACCTTTATTATTTTTGTCAGTTCGTTTATTGTTTCACTTATTTCTGTGTAACTTTTAAATATCCCTAAAAATAGGTTACACTTCAGGGGTCAATGCAGGTTTTATTCTTTGGGGTCCATTTTGTGAAAAGTAAAAGTTATCTTTGTGAAATAATATTTTGTAATGAGAGATGAAATCAAGTTACTTTAATTCCTATCAAACATTTATTAATAATATTAATAACTTATGAAAGTCCTTCTGCTAAAGTTTTCCTTTCTGGTGAACATGTTTCGTTTGCAAATTGCATATTTTAAAACCTAACAAAATAAAATTACGTAATCGTAATGATTTTTTTTTTTTTGGTTATGAAATGGAATTTATCAAAAAGACCTATTTTATTAAGAGGCATTTTGTGATGGGTCTGTTTAATCAAAAGGAATTTTGTGAAGGGTCCTGTTTTATTAAGAGGAAATTTGTGAAGGGCCATGTTTTATGAAGAGGAATTTTGTGAAGCGGCCTGTTCTATTAAATCGAACTTTTTGAAGGTGCACTAAATAGTCCCCACATTTTGCCTGGATAGACCCCTGCACTTAATGCAGTTTGCATTTATCTACATTATTAACTTTTTTAGGAGTAGCTATTTTTGTTTGATTTTTCTCTCTTTAAATGTCATTTTTAACACTTTCCAACCTAGTTGAAAAGTGTTTATGACTTCGGTTTGTCTGCCGCCTGTCCGTGCTCTAACTCATGTAAATATGCTCGGATTACCCTGCAATTTTTATATGTTATTGTCGTTATCTATAGCATGTTCCCTATTTCAACTGAAGTGTGTAGCACTGATAGTTTTTTTACAGGGACACTCAAAAGAATTCCGTTACATTACGGTCTATGGGGAAAAATCATTTGCGGCTAATTTTAATGATGTTACACAATTTCAAACACATTGTAATTGATATATATCACTAAGGTGCATTATAAGAAGCTTAATATGGAATCTGGTGTGCATAGCACTTATAGTTACTTTACAGGGACAGTCAAAAGAATTCCGTTACATTACGTCTATAGAGAAAAATCGTTCGCGGTTTAATTAAACAAGTTTCACTATTTTAAACACATTAAAATTGATATATATCACTAAGGTGCATTACAAGAGGTTTACTACAGAATATCGTGTGTATAGCAGCAGAGTTCATACAGAGTTGGGAAGAAAAAATCCAAAGAGTACCGAAAAAATCCAAGAAGTCCAAAAAATGTTAAGGATTTGCAATTTTTTTTTTTGTTGTTTTTATGTGCTTCATCGTTATGTGGTATGCACACTCCAATTCTTAATGGCCAATTTGGAGACAAAAACAAACTTTACTCTATTAGAATCTAATTGTTAGAGCTGGAATTGCACAGTATTCACAAAATATTGCTTACTGATTTCGTAAGTTTAAATACAAAATAGACAATCAACTTTTTTATGCAGCGACCAATGATCATATAAACAGAGATTAGTCAAACCTCAAACACTTATTATGTATATCACATACATGATACATCTTTAAAAAAATTTTAAAAGGTAAAAAAAAAAAAAAAAAAAAAAAAAAAAAAATGCTAAACGCAACATACAAGAAAAAATATAACAAGTTTTGAATTTATACTTTTAGAACAGCTGTAATCGATTTCGTTGAAGGTGAAACTTTGACGAAATTCACGTGTTTTTTGCGACCTTCTTGGGGAAATTCGCGATCTTCTGGGAGAAATTAGTGTTTTTTCACGATCTTTTGACGAAAACTGCATGTTTTTAGCGATCTTTTGACGAAATTCGCGTGCTTTCTGAGATCTTTTGAGAAAATTTGCATGTTTTTTGCGATCTTTTGAGAAAATTTGCATGTTTTTTGTGATCTTTTGAGAAAATTCGCATGTTTTTTGCGATCTTTTGAGGAAATTAGTGTCTTTTTTCACGATCTTCTGGGGGAAATTCGCGTCTTTTTTCGTGATCTTCTGGGGGAAATTCGTGTTTTTTTGCAATCTTTTAATGGAATTCGTGTTTTATTTCGATCGTTTGACGAAACTGACATTTTTTCCAGATCTTTTGATGGAAACTGAATGTTTTTCGCAATCCTTTGACAAAGTTGGCATGTTTTTCGCGATTATTTGAGGAAATTTGTGTGTTTTTTCGATCTTTCGAGGAAATTTGCGTGTTTTTTGTGATCTTTCGAGGAAATTCACATTTTTCGTGATCTTTTGAGGCAATTCGCGTGTTTTTCGCTATATTCTGGGAGAAATTAGTTTTTTTTTTTTCCCCATGATCTTCTGGGAGTAAATTCGCGATCTTCTGGAAGACATTCGCGTTTTTTCGCGATCTTTTGATAGAAATCGCGTTTTATTTCGATCGTTCGACGAAACTGACGTTTTTTCGCGATCTTTTGATGGAAACCACGTGTTTTGCGATCTTTTGAGGAAATTCACGTTTTTTCACGATCTTCTGGGGGGGAAATTCGTGTTTTTGCATGATCTTTTGAGGGAATTCACATTTTATTTCTATCGTTTGACGAAATTGACGTTTTTTTCGCGATCTTTTGATGGAAACCGCATGTTTTTCCTGATCCTTTGACAAAATTCGCGTGTTTTTCACGATCCTTTAACGAAATTTACGTGTTTTTCGCACTTTTTTGAGGAAATTCGCATGTTTTTGGCGATCTTTTGAGGAAATCCGCATTTTTCTCGACCTTTTGAGAAATCCACATTTTTCTCAATCTGGTGGAGAAATTAGAGTTTTTTCACAATCCTTTGACAAAATTTACTCATTTTTTCTGCGATCGATTGACGAAATTTGACAGTATTTTTTGGGATATATTTCGCGAAAAACGCGATTTTTCCGAGATTTTTGGCTAAATGCCAAACATTGATAAAATTTAAAGTAAAGTACAGTGTTGAAAAACGGACTTTACGGACCTAGTGGGAGCCCTGCTATAAGATTATCCTAACCAATCAATGCTGTACTTCAGATAAATGACGTGTATAAATGATTTACTGTGTGTTTTACAATCCCGATTTTTTTCCCTCGGCAGCAATATCGCTTGCGTCCGAAGCTGCAATACAATTTAAGGAGTTTCTAAGGAGTGGTTTGCTTATCTAAGTAGTTCTAAGTACTACTTGGGAATGTTTTCATTTCTAAGGAGTTTCCAAGGAGTCTAAGGAGTCTGTGAGAACCCTGTAGCAGTCATCGTTCATTTACAGGGACACACAAAAGAATTCTCTACTGTCTGTTAACAATAATTCCTGGAAGTGCGTTTTAAATTGCTGAATGCGATTTTAAATTTAACTCACTCTTTGTCTATTACTTGGCGTGTATAAAGTCTGTAGATCATATACAGTGCAGCACAAAAGTCCGCGAACACATTTCCGTTTATTGACAAAAACTCCAGAAGGAGAATTTTAAACTGTGCTACGCGTTTCCTAACTGAACTAAAATTTAGCATCCTATGTAGTATAAATACAAATCTATAGATCATATACAGGGCTGAATAAACTATTCAGATATTTTTCCGAATATTGTATATGTTGGAAGTTCTTGAAATTACGTTTTTAAATATATTAGGCGTTTTCCAAATTGTCTACTTAGATGTTATCTTTCAGCTTATTAAACGGTTATGATTTGTAAAATTATTTTGGAAGCGTTGGAAAGTGTTACATAATCTATGCTTGACACATGATTTTTCGTTCCTGTTATTTCTAACATTGAACAGGTAATCGAAAAAAATATGTATATTGGCTGAAATAAACAGCAAATGATTAAGATCGAATATATCTTTTAATTGAGAAAAAAAAAAAGAAAAAAAACCTACAATAAAAATAAATTACAAAAAAATTATGTAGATAATAGCGAGACCTTGCATTGAACAAAAGTTTGTTTTGAGATTGCTTCTACATGCTGGAATGTGTAAGAGATTTTTTCTAGGAGTAACTTGAAAATGAGCCAGGTCTTCTTGAAATGTCTATTTTCTTATCGCTTAAGAATATTTTCAGACTATTATAAATTAAATGCTAATCTAAATATTTCAAGTATTTCTTTAGTTTTAAGATATTTAATAAAAAACATAAATTCAAAGAACAAAAACATGATCGAAATTGTGTTTCCTCTATTAATATGAATGATATTTAATATAAATTGCGACATGATGTATATTTTTTCTTCTTTAATGAAAGATAAAAATAGGTAAAATAAATGCGGTATGATCTATATGAGTATTTGTAAAAATCAATATTTCTTACATAAAAGAAGAAGAATATTCGACTGAAACTATGTTCTTTCTAAAAGCGCCAAAACTAACAATTTCATGAGTAGATGCATAGCCTGAGCTGAAAAATACAATTCTTCCTAGAATTACATGGCAACCTTTCTCATAAGGGGGAAAAAAATTCTCCCGTTTGCCATTCTTTGGCTTAAAATGAAAATAGAATCTGCCGATTGCTACAGGTTAACACCAGTTTTATTAATTTGGATAAAATATCTCTAAACATCACTCTTATGAGCCATATTACTTCTATAAAGTTACTTGTTCAACAGTAATAAAATAATTTCTTTATACAAACAAAAATACGACATTAACACATTTGTGAGAAACACAACAATCCACCTATCAAATAAGATTAATAAATAAATAAAGACAAAATACAAAGCACAGTATCTTTGATATCCTGGCAAGCAGAAACATAATTTGAAACAATGGTGAGTATAAGGGAGTGCAATATTTTTCTAACTCCATGAAAGTTGTTTGTACATTACCTAAATCCTTAGCCATATTAAACGACTAAGCCAATAAAGTTTTTTTTAAAATTTATTTAAGTATTTTATTATTATTTTTTTAATATAACAAATGTGTGAATTTTCACTAACTATGCAGAATACAACCAACAGAGAAAAAATGTCCAGACTGGGAATTGAACACGAATCCTTTGCATAACGCACTGATGCTCTACCATTTGAGCTACCAGGATGGCATCCAGTTTGGCATTTCTCACTTTTACATGCTGGCAAGGATGTAAATTTACAGCACAAGATAGAAAGTCATTCATGAGTACACATGAGACGAACTAATTGCCAGCATCACAGAATATATATATATATATATATCTAATTAAATTTTCAGCAGAGCTGAAATTATGCTGGAAATTAGTGAATAGAGTAAAGTTGTGAATTTTCACTTGCTATGCAGTGTGCAACCAACAGAGTGAAAAATTAGATATATAAATATTCTCCGATGTTGGTATTTAGTTTGTCTCATGTATGCCACTAAAGATGTGTGCTCATGAATGACTTTCCATCTTGCACTGCAAAGTTGCCAACATATAGGAGTGAGATATGCCAGACTGGATGTCATCTTGGTAAACTTAAATGGTAGAGTATCGGTGCATTATACCAAGGATCCAGGTTTAATTCCCGGTCAGGACATTTTTCACTCTGTTGGTTGTACGCTGCATAGCAAGTGAAAATTCACACCTTTGTTATGTTCATTAATTACCAGTGTGATTTCAGCTCTGCTAAAAATTTATTATTATTATTATTTTTGAAAAAATAAAATAAAATAAATTGAGATTTATTTAGAAATATGCTTAAAATAAATTTTCACACGTAAAATATTAATTTCTAAGGAGTATCGATATATCGAATGTAAAAAATTGACACATTCATATACATCAAGAGCCTGACATCAATGCCAAAAATAGATGTTTTTTCACATGATATATTGATATTTAGCCCCATCTTTACCCTGTAAGCATGACAGCGGCTTTTGAAGATTGTCTTACTGCCTCAACATCAATGCCAAAAATAGATGTTTTTTCACATGATATATTGATATTTAGCCCCATCCTTACCGCGTAAGCATGACAGCGGTTTTTGAAGATTGTCTTACTGCCTCTTTGAATATTAATATTGTCAGTTATTAAAATAAAAAGATTGTTTTAAAATTATTACTACTAGCATGCTTTTTTTACATGCAGCATTAAGATTTTTTGGTTCGTTGCCCTACAAAAATTTGCAGTAAGTCCAACCCTAAGAAACATGTAATGCCAATTTTACTAGGACATGTTCTTTTCTGCAATTTATTTTTACATGGAGGCTTCTGCATCATATAGACGTGTGTGGTATCCACTACCACTTTAATAATGACATAATATTGTGATATTATTGCATGTTTCCAATAATTCATGTTTTTTTCTGTAATTTAGTTACTGTTACATTTTACCCCTGCATCATAGAGGCCTTATGATTACCACTAGTATTCCTGTTATGGTGAATAGTCGAAGCTATGTTGTAAAGATGCATTAACATTGTGAATAATTAAAAACTTTTCTGGAAAAACCCATTCAGTAAACACAATTAAAAATTTTACACATCGAGTAGGCTATTATTTTGCTTAATAAGCTATCAAATGGCTCTTTGGGAACAGGAGCATTTTTCGTTACACTTATTATACTGCAACCAAAAAACACTGAAACACCAATAATCAAGATGTGCACTATAGAGAGCTGTAATGACTTGGGGAATGAACTACAGAAAGTGATAAGATTAGCAATCTCATGTCTGTTTCTGAATGTTTTGTTCTGCCATCAATGTTAGAACTAAGATGATAAATTCAGATATTAATCTTTCAAAGATAACTTGAGAGAGAGATTTTTTTTTTCCCCCCAGTTTTTTTTCCTTGTTTCAGTCTTTCAAAGTATAAAAGATGACCCAGGACAATCCTCATCACATCTGTTGAGTCCTGGTTTTGCCTCTATTATAAAATCATATATATATATATATTTACAGGTCTAAATGTTTATATAAAATTAATTTTAATGAACTCAATTAAATATTTAAATCTAAATTTATTAGTTTCAATGATCCTTTAAGCTTTATTCTTATTTTAAAGAAATTATTTTCCACAGTAAATAAAGCATTTAAAATCAAAATCCTTAATAATAAATATTAAAATTGCTTTTATTTTAGTTTCTAACAATCTTATTGAAATTATCTTTATTTTTCATGTTAAATTGATATGTTTTCATTAAAATTTGACTTATAATTGCCAAAAAATAAAAATAAATAAATAATAATAATTTACTACAGTGAAATCTGTCCAAGGCAGAATCGCTTGGCACTGAAATAAAATTCCACCTTAGACATTAAAACTTTATAGACACATATATCACAGTGTATGAAACAATTCTTTCGCTAAAAATTTAAACTAATGTATCTTTTAAATTTTTTAAAAATTAAATAAACATGAAATCTTTGTACATATTTTTATATATTTATAGTAATATTAATTTACACTACAAATTGATAGTACACAAACACACTGGTATAAATCAAAATTACAGGTTTTAGTGAAAAAAAAAAGTTATATTTACCTTAATAAATGCCTTAAAAATCTATTATCTTAAACTTAATTAGAAAAAAAAATTTAATATTATTTATTTTTTTTTGTTTCTTAATCGCTTCTTTTTCGGTAGCACATTGTATTTCAGTTAACATTGGTATCATTTGATATTTGTTTCGCTCTATGTAAAAATTTTGTAAAAGCTTTAGATTCTTAAGAGCTTTTTGATATGGTTTAATGTTTGTCACTTCATCTACTTCATATTCAACAGTGCTACTCCCACTGTTGTCCTTTAGCTTTTGCACTGTGAGAAAATCCACTGAATCATTATAATTGCTTGTAATAAGTTTATCATTGCTATGTATGTGTTCAGTAACATTTGTATGTTCTTGTCCATCTTGAATGAAACTGCCGATATTATTCATCAGGTCTTGAAGCTCTTCCTTTCAAACATCATCTTTATCACTATCTGAAGTTTCTTTGGTGTCGAAACTGAATCCAGATTTCTTAAAGCACTTTATTATTGCATCAGGTGTGATTTCTTTAAAGGCTCTGTCAATCCACTTAACTGCATCCAAAACGGTTACGGTCTTAGCTAGTTTGGATGCAGACTTTGCTGTTCCCATTGCAGCTGACAGTTCTTAGTTTTTATTATGCCTTGATCCAAAGGTTGAGTTCGAGATGTGTTATTCGCTGGCAGGAACTCTATCTCGGGATGGCAAGGTGCATTATCTAAAAATAGTAACACATGACAGTTATCTCTTTCCATTTTTCTGTTAAACAATTTCAACCATTCTTCCATGATTACTGCTGTCATCCATGCTTTCCTTTGAGATTTCCAGGTAACCGGTAAACTTGAAACATCAATGTTTTTGAAACATTTTGGTTTCTGTGATTTTCCAATTACTAATGGTTTTTCCATTTCTCATTTCATATTGCTGCAAAGAAGAAAAGTAAGGTGCTCCTTTGAGTGCTTTCCACCAAAACATGGTTTTGGTTTTACAGTCAGTGTTTTTGTAGGCAATTCCCCCCAAAACAGTCCTGTTTCATCACAATTAAAAATATCCCTTTGAGCATAACCATCTACTAATATAGAAATTCTGTCTATCTATTTTTCAACATCAGAATCCGGAATATCTTTTGATTCGCCACATATTTGTTTCAGTGACAGATTATGTTGAGCCCTGAAGCTCATCAACCAGCCATTTGATGCTTTAAAATCTTTTTTCTCAATTTCCTCAGCAATTTCTTTTGCTTTTTCCCGAACTAAAATTCCTGATATGGGCAGATTTTTTGCTCTGGCATTGGAAAACCATTCCCATGTTAGTTTATCAAAGTCTTTGTTTTCAACTTGCCTTTTACATTTCAGAGTGCAATCTTCCCCCTTCTTTCTTTTTGACAGCATCATGGATTTGAGTTTTTCCACATTTGAATTTCTCACATAAGCTTTTAACTGGGGTATTTTGTTCTTTGAGTTTAATAATTTCAATTTTGTCTTTTTCTTGCATCTAGCACTTACTGGATTAGAACACAACTTAAGTTTCACAGTCTGCATTTTCTTCACCTATTGAAAAGAGCTTATAGATATTTCAGGAAGTTGTGTCAATATTATTTTTGTCTGAAATTCGACGAAGAAATCAGCCCTTGTTGTATTATACGACAAACAAAGGTTGGCAGTTGACCAGGGGTGAAACTACTTCAGGAGAGGGTGAAAGGGTGCTGAAATCCCCCATAAGATGTCAATGTGGTAACCCTCCCTTTTTAAACAGATCCTCTTACCTTACCGTAATCGAAGAATGAACTTGTCAGAAATCACGAGACCCATCACCCAAGATTTCGCAGTCATATACAGGAATAGAATCATCCTAATCTCCCCAAACCACTGTCATCAATCAGTGAGGCACCCTTCTGACCTCTGGGAGTGGGACTGGACAATACATGTCATTATGAAAATATAAGATTGCTTTCCATTTATATTTTCCAGCAGAATTTTCTCCCGTTTTAAACAGTAACTTTGCTACCTGGGACCCCAAAATTAATGTCCGGTTCCGCGTTACACAGATTGTTTCTGTCTTAGGCAGGTTTCTCTGAAATCTCTATGTTTAAAAATGTGAGACTGTGAAATTTTTCCACCTTAGACAGATTTCACAGTATTTTAAACTCTTCTGTGGCCATTTTGAATTTTTATTTCTTCCATATAGTGTAGGAGTAGCCATCTTTGCTTTTCAGCTAAATAATACAACTTTGGCTGCTATATTGTGATTCTTTACTATGCACCTGTTTGCAAAGATGTAAACAAAGTTCCTCACATTGTTGAACGCTCAGTTATTGCGTCCAATCTGAGTAAAAACGCTACAAAAATATTATTTTCATGACTGTAATAGTCATTTGGCAAATCGATCGCAGATCTCTGGCAAAATTACCTCGCGATTTTGATGATTTTGCAGCAGTTTATGTGTATGGCACCAATCGTGCAATGCTCTCATCGATGGAGCTCAAAATTTGTTGAAACCCTTGGCGGGGAAGATCTAGTATAGTTAGTTTGGTACTGCTGTTGGTGAGTAAGGAAGCAGTTGTGTTGTCAGAATTAAAAGACCAACCCCCAGTCTGCCTTCCTTTTTTTGGGGGGGAGGGGGAGAAGGGGTGTGCCTAGTGATGGGGTGTTGGGGTTGTAACCCCCCCCCCATTTATTTATAAGAGTTGGTAAAATTTAGAATAGTCAGTAAGTCGAAAAGTTAAGAAAACTCCCTGCAAAAAAGTACTCTCCCCCATTGTCAGTTTCATTTCAATTCTCTGTTGTCCGTCTTTAAAGGGGAAAAGAAAGAGCTTCTTACACATAACGGAAGATTGTGTATGATTCTGTGTGGGAGGGAGGGGGTGGTCAGAGAGCAGGGCTGATGTCCAGGGCTAAGATAGAGAGAGAGAGAATCGCTTTTTTGAGACTTTGGTGAAAGGAAAGGGGGGGGGGGGGGAATTGCAATCTCTATTGTGAGTTTCTCCATCTAGCATTTTTAATTGCTCCCTTTTGCTATGGACTGATTCTTAGAATTTGCTAACCTGACATGGTAAGTAAACTTTTCAGTGCAGCTGAATCATATGCTTATAGAATCTATAGTATAGACTAGCATCTCGATATAGCTCAGCTCCCTATGGAGATTTTTTGCTACGCCTCTTGGCTCTAGATTTGGCGCTAGTTATTTGAGATTGCTGCATTTAAAAGACGAAGTCACGAACACAGAAGAAGAGCGCTTTACAAAAGTTTGATTTTGTCGCATGATGACGGATAATTCAGTGAAAATTTTATGCACCCATTGTGATTGTGTATTCACAGAAAAAAAGAAATTTATATCGGCACATAAGAAAATTTCAACCGAATGAAAGCATCAACCTCCAGAAAGAAAAACGGATTCAATGTTCAATATGTAGCATCTATGCATGTCTAGCAATTCTGCATCTCTATTAGAGATCTGCATAGTCATATTCAAACAGATCATCCAGATGTAAAATCATCTTTTGAAAAGGCCCCTGTATACCCCTCCCTTCCCCCAAAAAGGCCAGTTTTATTCTTCAAATTGTCATAGACACATGAATTTTGTAGACAGGTGCATCTTGAATAGTAATCATGCTTAAAGTACTCCTTTATTAAAAACTTCAAGAGATGATGCCCCCCCCCCCTTCTCCTCTGACAAAAATAATAACATTTTTGATTATGTGCCTTCAAATAGTCATGCACACTTGAAATTTCTCACTCCCGATCCCGCACTCGGCAAAATTCAGTTCACCCTTCACCCACTAAAACAGCCTTCGGCACGCCCCTGGGGCGGAGGGTTGATTTTTCAGTCTGCTAGAAATTTTTTTAAATCACCTGTTAACGTTTTTTCAAGATTAACCCTCTAAGCATCTGGCAGAATTTTTAATGTGTTTAACAATTCATAAAACAATAGCTATGAAAACCATTGTTATAAAGATTTGTATTTGATTACCTTACACATTTATTTATCTTATGCATTGGAAAAATATTAACATTAATATAAATTTTTTGTTAAATCAGACTTTGAATTAAAAAAAATATGTGATGGAAAAAGATGGTTAGGACACTTAGAGGATTAAGCAGCATAATCAAAATTAAGTGACAAACTTATAATCTATGAAGTTCTCTTTCTGAAAGCAAAAGGAATAATTTGAATATTCTTTATGAGTTTGCCATCATGAATCATTTTTATCAGTGTCTGTAGATTCACATTTATTTGTTTTCATCTGATTTCACATTAAACGAAGTAATCCTTCACAATTGCTGCCACATAATAAAATTGCCAAATTACCAGAGTGAATAGTTTAGTTCTCTTCAAATATGCTCTTTTTTTTTTTGTTTTCTTCAAATGTAAATTTGAAGAAAACACCCATAAAGCCATATAATTTTCTGTTTAGCAGAGAACCTCAAGTTTCAATATTCATGGGTAATATTGTTCTTTTTCTTTAGAATACTAAAAAAAATGTGAAAATTCTGTACTGGAGTAGGGGAAATTTCTGAATTCCACACAAAAGCATCACCTTATCATTTGCCTTAATTGTGCAAGCAATAAAGTGTAAAAATCTTTAAAAAAATAATAAAATTAGATTTAAAAAAATCTAAATCTGATTTTTTTTATTCGACCCTCACCCCACCACCAAAATAATAAACTATACAAAATCCTCTTGAAAGCAGATTTTTCAAACTTTGATGCATATTGAAGTAAGGGATTTATCTCAAGAAAGAGTGTGTATACATTTAATGGAACTGCGTGCAGAGGTAGCAGCATTTTATTGGACCATACTGCTCAACTGGCAAAGGATTTAAACGATGAAAACTGGGTGTGCCTGAGCAAATTGGCATATTTGGATGCTATGCAAAAGGAATGAAACAAATCTATCATTGCAAGGAGAAACTGTCACAGGAAGGCATCAATTACTTTCCTATTGCTAAAAAGTTCTTGAATGAAAATAACATCCAGTTTCAAGAAAAAATACAGAAAAATATTCAGGGCCATCTCGAAGCTTTGAAAGACTTATTTGAACACTACTTTCCTACAGCTCATTAGAAGGCCCAGAGGACTTTAAATGTTCACTGAATGCAGCATCAACAGAAAACCAACTAGTTTAAACTCAGCAGAATATGAAGTCTTTGTTGACTTGACATCACACTGAATTAAAAATCTCACTTCAAACATCTACCTGAGTTTTGTGTCATTTGACAGGAAATCTTGTCTGAGAAAGCAAAATTAGTTTTACTGTCTTCTCAACTCTACATTTCTCTGTGAAATGGGATTCTCTGCTTACACAGCCATCAGAAAAAACTACAGAAGCTTTTTTAAATGCATAACCAGGCATTTGCTTACAATTATCAGCAACAGACCTGGATATGATATAAGAAAACTGTGCAAAACAATGCTATCCCAGGTTTTACATGTTATTGTTGTCACACTAACAATATAAAATTTATTGTAAAAAAAATGTTTTGATTTTATCTAATTTTGAAGAACTTTCATGTATGACCAAATTTGACATTATGATATTGTACCAGTGATAATTGAGAATAAATTAACTATTATTATAAAATTTTCAAAATATAATTTCATTGCAGGGACATTGCACATTTGAGTACATCTAAATGCCATTAACTTGTAAAACATAGATTACAGTAAGCTAAAGGGGCTATAGAAATTCATTCCAAAAAAGGTTCTGTGAGTCTAAAAAGTTAGAAACCACTGCACTAAAGTAATACCTATGGTCAGAAATATACATTTTAAAGAAAAGTACTAGAACATTTTCTGTAGACAATATATTAAAATGAAAGTTCATGTGTTCTAATATATTATGAAAGATTGAAAAAACTTAATAATTTGAGGTAAATAAACAAATATCACTTTTGATTACAAACAGCAACAAAATTTTACTTTCTGTTTGTAACATAAAACATATATGGTTCAGACTATTTTTTAGTAATAAGTTAAATACATCAATGAAATTTTTCTAAGAAAATTTTGTAAAATTATGATTAAGATGACACACTGTACACTGTAAAAAATTATCAATGTTTCTTATTTTATGAAAATATACTATCACCACAAACGAAAATATATAATCTTCTGAGTTATCCGAAATTCTGAATAGCGTGTTCCATTGTCTTTTGAATCCCCATAATGTGGTGTTAATAATTTGTGTTTGGTGTTGTTCTAAAATATAATGATGATATTGCATTGTGGATGAAGTGGAAGGTATATTTATATAGATCGTATAATAACGATTCAGACATTGCATTGTGATTTTGAGCAAACAAATAAACCTTTAGTTCTTTTGGTCGTGTTCTGTAAAATAGAAGAGAAATAATAAAGGGTAGATCTTACTTGATTTGAAGAATGACACAAGAAGACTGTAGAATGAAGACTCTATTGATGTGGTATAATCCAAATTTTATTAATCCATCAACAAACTCATAGGAAGGATAAGACTTTCTCTTTCGGTCACTGCACTGCTATTTTTTTTTAAGAATAAAAATCATATTCTAAATTTCTTGAATTCTTGACAGATGGCATACGTTGAAAATTAAAGTTTCAAATAATACTGTCGAATTTCTGTTGAATCGGCAAGCTCTTTAAAATATAATAAATTCACTTCATAATAAATTAAATTAAATTTAAACTGGAGAGTTATTAAGACGTTAAAATGAATTAGAATTCGGCATTTTCGGGAGTTCCGATGAACGGAAACTCGTGCCGAAAAGACAACAGTAATTATTAACTACATCATCAAGAACGTTTCTTTTCTATCTTCTTCTTCTGAAAAAAAAGGCCGTTACATCTTTATTTATATGAACGACAAGGGGGTTCTAAAATTGAAAACACGAGAAAATTAAATTCATTAGATAATTAAAAATGACGATTAACGTTAATGAGCAAATAGATGAAACCAAAAGCATAACATAAGCTATAATACGTTAAAGTAAACACACCCCTAGCATCAGCGCTAACGTGGAGGGAAAATGAACTAATAAGCCACGCCTCCGAGTGCAAGCAGAATGAAAAATGATCTCATGGGAGAAACAACACTGGCTACAAACGCTCCTACGAGACGCCGAAAACAGCGGCCGTCGGCCTGAAACGATTGCCAATGTTAGGCTTAACAACATCGTGCGCGCTACAGAAGAGCGAAGCATGCGATAAAAACACAAAATGTGATAGCGATATCACACATAAACCAATACATTTCCAAAATTTAAAGAATTATTTATAAAAACAAAGTATTTTTTGCTGCCTGTATTTTTAAGAAACGTTTCCGAAGGGTTTTTATAGTGTATTAATTAATGTCCTCAGCCTGGAATACCTGTTTTTCGAATGCTATCCATTCTCAAATAAACATTTTCATGCTCAAAAAATATGTTTAACAGACAAACATGCAAAATTAACAGTGTTAACAAAAACATTAAAATTAAGATTATTTCTTTACTATTTAATGTATAAATTAACTTATGCGGCTGAAAACGTTTACTTGAGAATGGATGACATTCGAAAAACATGTATTCCAGGCTGAAGACACTAATTAACACACTATAAAAACTCTTCAGAAACGTTTCTGAAAAATATGGGCAGCGAAAAATACTTTGTTTTTATAAATAATTCCTTAAATTTTGGAAATGTACTGGTTTCTGGGGATTCAAAAGACAATGGAACACGCTATTCATAATTTCGGATAACTCAGAAGATTATATTATATTTAACTTCGTGGTTATAGTATATTTTCATAAAATAAGAAACATTGGTCATTTTTTACAGTGTAGCTGTTTTAAAAGAATTAAAGACATAATTATATCAAAGAAAGTTTCATAAATACAAGTCAATTTTATATTAAGGATGCATATATTAATAATGTCAAAATGCTTTTAGAATAATGAAATGTATCATTGTATGAAAGACTTTTTATGCATTCTCTAACTTTTACATAAAAAATTACATTAAATTTTTAACTGTTTGATCTTTGAAATTATGAATGTGTCTCCATCAATCAAAGAAAGGACAAAGGCCAACTGTCTTAAAGTTAAATTGATGTTATACAATGTATTCCAATCCCTTTTAGCTCAAATTTTATCTTGCTATCGTATTGCTGAAATAATCATCACCTGTTTATCAAAATATCCAACCACAAAAAAAAATTATGTCAATGAATAGCGAAGCCAATACAGCCGAATACTATTGTATTACAATATTTTGTAACATGTATGATGTCAGTATCATAATTGGCAAAAATAAAGATTTTGTTGAAAAAACATTAATGGTTGTGCACTATTTACTGAATAGTGAATAGTGTACTAACAGCTGGCTGGCACTTAATTTGACAAAGAAAAACCAAATCTTTATGTGATATAATTTTTAATGTCCATAATGCATTCTCTATTTTCCCATAATTAATAACATTCATAATACCTACGTGTACTGCATGGCCAAAAGGATTAAAAAATAAACTAGATACACGGACACCTCTAAATGTAATTTTCAACTCAGAAAACCACATTTCAAAAGGGAAAAAAAACCTGCTATTTTGACAACAAAATAAAATTTTTGCTTTTGCCCAAATTTCCATTCACAGTTTGGTTGATAATGACTCAGTTTAACTTAGATTTTTGAGTTTAGAGCAAGTTTTGCACAAACACATAATTTTTGTAAGATCTTAAGGAGCTTTAAAAAAGTGTAACAGTGAATCCAAAGAACCAACTGAGATCTAGATTTAATGATGTAGATTATGTTATGCAGCAACTTTCTTCTTTAAAATTTTTTTTCAGTGACTTTTAAAAAGTGCCTTTTGTGATAAGAAAACATGACTAGCTTTTGCAGAAAAAAATATAAGATGAATATTTCTCGCTGATTGATATCTCATTGAGTATGGGTTAATTTTTCATAAGATTTTTTTTAAAATTAAGAATGAAGATTGTCCAATATAAATAAAAACAAAACATTTTTGAGTATTTGTAATATTATTATATAGTTATTCTTAAAAAGATTCAATCTAGAATTAGTTGACTTTTTTTTATCCCCCCCCCCCCAACTCCCAAAATGAATACACCAGGTTTTAGATTGAATAAGAACAATATTTAAAAAAATTATAAATAAAAAACAGAAAAGTCTTCACATGCAACTCTAAGTTACCTTTTAAAATAGAATATTATAGTTAATGATAATGAACTTATAGAATTATAAAATTAACAATAATAATAAAATGAACATTCTACAATGATCAAGTCAAACTTACTTTGTTTTTTTATATTCAGAATATAAAATATTTACTGTGGCTAGAAGAATATCTGGAAAATTTCTCCGTATCTGTAAAAAGAAAATTATGCATTAATAAAATATAATCATAATATAATTAAGATTAGAGGACATAAATAATAGAACAATTACTTCTTCTGAATAGTTAGAAAAGGCTTCAACTTTCTGTTCAACTTCCTGGGCATCAAATGGTAGCAACTTCAAACTCTTTATAGTCTGTTAATAAATAAATTAAATATAATAATTGTAACATAAAAAGAATACTTCAATAAAGTTAAGTGGGTGGGGGAAAAAACAGCAGGATAAACGATAAAAACTTCATGAATTTTATATGCTAGCTAACCCGCCCACTGTTGCCCAGGTCTGTGATTATAACCTTAAATATACCATATAAATAAATTATATTATAAATCAGTTAGATTATAAATCAGAGTTGAGTGATTTTATATTTTCACCCTCTAAGTGTGTGGCTGTGACGTAAAATTCCATTTGCTGTAAACAAATTAATTTGGCTGTAGACAAAACTATTTTAATCAGAATTGTGTCTAAGATGAAGCTATGTTAGAGATACTTTAGAACCAATTTGTGAAAAATATTTAAATAGTTTCGTGAGCATTTCTATAAAAATGCAGGAAAACCATCAGGTGCTCAGAAGGTTAAATGAAAATATTTCCAAACAAACCCAATGTTTGTGGCCCCACTGCCTTTAATAACCGAACAGTTGATGTCGGTTATGGGGCTTCCGAGTCTCAATCAACTTTATGCCTAGACTATGAGGGTGAGTAGAGTGTCTTGTAATAAATTGAGCCGTTGGGAAAAGTTAAGATGTAGTGTTAACTACATCAAAAAAGAACATTTACCATGTAAAGGATCTATGAAGAGTTCAGAAAAGAGATTCAAACAAATTTGGAATAAAAAAGTAAAGTGAAGGAGATTAAGGATAGAGTCTAAAAAATGGAAGAAAGTGGTAAAGCTGTAGTTACAACTAACTACTAATTAAAGTTGAAAAAGTAAAAAATAGGGTTTGGAACATGTTTGTAAAACAGCACATAAATGCCAGGCGGTGAGAAAGGTGGGCAAAGCATATACAAAAAAGGCACTTAAAAGGGCCATACATTTTTTGGGTATAGCTTAGGTAATAAGTTGTAATTAAGAAATTAGGTATTAATAATGTGGAAAATATTTCAAAATATAATTAAAAAAGAGAAGTTTACATAAATGGTGAACACTGGGCTTGCTACTTATGCTCTGATCTGTATTTACTAACAAACCTCGAATTTGTAGGATTTTATATTTTTAAATGAAAATCTATCCAAATGAACTAAGGGACCCCTGTTATAGTGATTGCAAATTTAATTTCAGGTATTTAGATATATTAAACTTTTAATTCTGGCCAAAAGTTCCTGAGAAAACCTAAATAGTATAAAACGCCCCCCCCCCACTTCTTTTAAAATGCGAATACAATAAAGTTGCAAGATGCATTTCTGACCCAACCCCGGAAAGATACTGAAACATTTGTGCACAAATTTCCACAAAATCTTTTTTAAAATAATAAATGAATATTTTTAAAAACCCAAAACATTGTTAGAACTGGAAAGATACCATGAATAAGAGAGTGTTTTTTTTTTTTTTTTTTCAACCTGGAAAACAGATGTAGATATTTTAGAAAGGAAAATAAATAAATAAAATAAAATTGCAAAACATGAAATTAGCATTCAGATTTATTTATTTACTTAATTTTTTTTTTAATGGCAAATATTGATATTTTAAAACAAAGACATTGTTAGAACCGGAAATGTACCAAGAATAAGTGGGTACTTTTTTTTTCAACCAGGAAAGCGAATGCAGAAGAAAAAATAAAAAACATGAAATTGGGCTTCAGAAAATAATTTTTTGAAATAGTAAATATTAATATTTTTTAAAACAAAAGACATCTTTAGAACCAGAAAGGTACCACAAGACACCTTGTAGAACCAACACTTAATATAATACAACAGATAAAAAAAAAAAAAAATTCTGCTGTATTAAAAGATCATCAAACAATTTAAAAAAACTTTACTGATGTTTTTCAAATACAGACTGAATTCAAAAAGGCTAGAAAGGCATTATGTAAAAACTTTAAAACTATTAATTTAGAAACTTTTCCCCAGAAACTTTAAACAGGTTTAAAAAATACAACTGCCGAGGGTGACATTTGACCACACATATATTGATAAAACAAAAAGGAACAACTGCTCTAAAGAACAGCAATCTGTGCTATTTATACAACACAGAAACACGAAAAAGGTTTCTATGCAATGCTAACATTGTCATCTATACCTTCTGGCTTTGAGAGCCTACCTCCAGACGAAGAAAGTAGCAATGCCAATCACAGAAGTGACACACAATCGTACTGATTGGCAATGTTAATGGTTATCTCATAGTAGCTACGAGAACAATGCTAGTTACCCAAGAAATACGGTGGAGTTACCATGAGTGAAAAATAAACAAGAGATCCCTTGAGCAGATATGAACATCTATGGTAGATGAAACACAAAGAACTAAAAGTATGAACTTCAGGAGATAACAGAGGGGAAAAGCTTCAAATAAATGTAAGTGTACTTTTAAAAGAATTAAATAAAATAAATAGTTACACAATAAGAGTATACTTTTAAATATATGTATATACAATGGTAAGATGCTATGGTCTGCATATTCCTAACAGGATCATCAGAAGGTTAATCAAGTTTGATCATATTTAAAAAAAAAAAAACAAACAAGCAAAAATTAAATACTCCATAAAAAAAAAGCAATTTTCTTTAGAGAATTGAAAGTAATTTTTAAAAACTTTTCATACATTTAAAGCATCGATGTGTTTATTCTGGTGATATAGATTGAAAAAGTGCATAAGATCAAGCAGCAAAAAGAATGTTCCTGCCATTTCAGGAGATGCAGTATGACCTTGCATCTTATATCTGAAAAATTAAAACAAATATAAGAACTTCAAAATGCTAAAAATAAATAATCACAAATTAAAATATTATAAAATTACTGTGTTATCGACTGAAACTTAGTGATACAAACTGGAGTACACAACATGAAATTTTGGAAATAAAAAATGTCATCACTTTGAAGAATTTCTTAAATCAATTCATTATATAGTTTGGTATGATAGGGAACAAACTGAAGTAAACTAATTTAATTTTGTATTTCTTTCATTTTGGGTAATTTTTTAACACAAGCTATAAATTATCATATTTAAAAATACAATAGGCATTCAAAATGATGACTGAATTATAGAAACGCTTCCACTGATCAATTTTGAATCCCATAAATCAGACTTTGCATTATTTAAGAGTAAAAATTATTAATTTACTTATTCTGCAATAAATTATGTCATAATAGTTATTTCTTATTTGACGTTGAAATGCAGATTGAATATTTAGAGAATGTTATGTTAGACTCTGACCATCAACATAAGAAAAGATTAAGAAAATTTTAAGAGTGTTTGACTTAATCATTATTCATGCTCCAACAAGTTTCTAAAATAAAAAAAGCAGATTATACATTTTTACAAGTATTTTACCGATATACCAAGATATCACTATACAATCTTAAATTTTTAATTAATGTTACATGATAATAATAAAGGACGCTAATACAATTAAAAGAAATTTCAATAACTTAATATCAACATAAAGCTATGATTTATATCTAATAGTAAATACGTCCATAGTAGTAGCAAACTTTGCATTATTTAAGAGTAAAAGTTGAAAATTTACTCATAGCAACAGTCACAAAATTTTTATAAGTCATCATTTATACTCAATCTGAAAATATAAGCAGGTGTCTCCTGCCAAAACCAGGAGATTTGACAAGTCTGCATGTTGCCTGTTTGTTATATATTTTTTTCTCATTTGCTGTAAAGTTACATTCTTCAGATATCTTCAGATCCGTTACATACAAAATAAACAAAGCTATCTTATTATGTCCATGGGAAATAAACATTGTGTAAGTATATACTAAATTTTTCTGAACTATCATAGGCACACCATTTTAAAGATAAAAAAAAAATATATATATATTTTAGAAATAAACTTTTATACACACAGCTATTTTTATGAGAATAAAATCCACAACAATTTGATATCAAAATATACATGCCATTCGTCAATCATTTTAATTTTAATGTAATGCTATAAATAGCACAATCTTAAAAAAATTTTCCATTATAGTGACCTTCAATTACATCGACCATTTTTTATAGTCAGAGATTGTTCATGTGGTATGGAAGAAGGTTGTAGAAATGCAGACTGGATATATTGAAATTAGCAGACAAAACAAAATCCTTATATTTTTGTTTAGTCCAGTTTTATATATCTTTTTATCCAAACCAGAAATATCACAGATGAATTATTAAAACTATTTGTGATCACCTTTTCTAGCAAAATTTGAAGTCCAGAACTTTTTTTTTCTTTTTTTACTGGAATGCTACATAACAGCCATAGCAGAGTTTGGTAATATGCTTTGAAAATTAATGTTAATAAAATCACATTGTGTTGTAAACTTCAGTTTCATATACACACTGTGCAGGGAAGCTTTATATATGCATAAATACATATTAAAAAAAGCTGAGATTAAATAAATTAAACTAAAATGAAATATTTTTATTTTCTTAGACAGACTATTTCAAACATTCTTTTTTCAGAACTTGAACATAAATTTTTAAGTACAGTATAGAACCATTTATCCGGAATGGTCGGGGCCAGATGTATTCCGGATAAGTGGTTTTTCTGGATAACTGGTTGGACATTAAAACAACATCCATTTGATGAGATTTCCAGAATATATGTGGCTGTAACATCGTTACTGATTTTAAATTATTAGATTACTCTGATTAAAGCTCAGATCTTATCAAGATCAAAGATTAATCAGAGTTCGAAAGAAGGCAATTTCTGGCAATACCTTGGAAACAATAATTCTGCATAAAATCAAAATGCTCAATATCTAACTAAATAGGCTTTCATTTCAAATACTAGATATTGGTCAAGTTGTACAATGCATGTGGTAATCTAACAAGTAATGCACATGTCAAACTGGCACTGAATGACACTTTTTTCTGGAAAGATTCTGAAATCAGTCAGTTGGAAATATGATTCTGGATAACTGGTTTTCTGGTTAACTGGATTCCGGATAAATGGTTCCATACTGTATATTATTTATGTAGAAATTTCTAAATGAAAATATCATCATCTTCACCAGTATTCCTTCAAGATAGCTAAGAATGAATTTAAGATTACGAAACATAATTTAACAATCCACTATTTTTCTTTTAAATACCATTTATGAATTCTTACAACGCCTTAGCAAAAACCTTAAAAGATCATCATGAAGTATTTTATCAACTCAATGGTTGATCAAACTACTGATTTAAAAATGATTTTTTAATTAGAGGAGAGGTTCCACAAACATATGTTCATTAATTTCACTTGTAGTGAAATGTACTTTTAGACATTCATATCCATAGTTTTGACAAAACTTTTTTTTTTTTTTTTTTTTTTAATGAAATGTTTCTTTTTGTCAAACGAAATTTTGTAAAAAAGTCTAAATAAATAAATAAAATAAAGACCCAATTTTTGCTTGAATCACCTCTTGAAGTGCAATTACAGGGCAGAAATTTGTGAAGAAAAATTGAATGCATATTGTACATATGAGAAAAGGGGTCCCATATGCACTGGGAAAGTTCTTACTATTAATTACCTATATTATTATTAACTTCAGAAACTGAAAAAAGAAATACAATTGATAATTAACAGCAAGAGAAAATAAAGCGTTGTGATTTAACCTTTTAATTAATGAAGAATATTATTAATATCTTGCACATGATCAATTTTATATAGTGGTAAAAATAAGAATGAAATTTCATATTTTTAATAATTACCTTGAAAGCCAAAAGAAATGAATACTTAATTAAAATACCAAAAATTCTCAGAAAGTGCAAATTCGAATATTTATTTAGAAAAGGTAAAACATGAAGAATTGAACTTAAGGGAAAAAACATGTGCATGCATACAGGAAATTTAAATAAATAAATATATATATTTCTAAAACTAGAAACCAAAGGAATTAAAGAAATAAATTATCAACTACACGGCAAAACTCTCATTTTTGTTACTCCATCTCAAATCAAGGTTTAAGACTTGAAAACTATCTAAATGCATTTTCTTTATGCAGCTTTTGATAAAAAAGATAATATTATATTTCTGATTCTTATACTGTACATTTCTTGATCATCACATTATTTTTGTAGCTTTACACTTTACTCAAAATAAATTGTGAAAAAAGACTTGCATGAACACTTACTTCCTTTAAGACAAAATTAACACACTTTAACAAAATAATATCTTGCACTAAACTTATTTCGATGAACCACTAATTACGGAATTCCACACGAAACTCGGGCTTCTTTTTCGATTCATCAAATGTAAAAAACACACGAGCATGATAGCACACTAGATGAGCTTGAGAACTTCAGTGGACAGAGAATTTTCGTCAGCACAAAAGACCTCCATGAATTTAAAAAAAAATAGCTCGAAATTGATGATGATCATATCTCGCATGACTTTACAACATTCTTTCACACAAACACAACTCAAAAAATATAACGGGCCAGCTACAGATAGCATCCTAAAAAGGAATACTACTGAGCTACCCCATGCTATCTTCACGAGCAAAAACTCCATCCTAACTTGCCTCTCGTTCAAGTTGCCACTCCGTGGAACAAGAACTGGGAAAAAACTCACTTTTCTCCCTCTTACTCCTTGACTTGCATGCCGCAGGAGAAAGAGATGAACTGATTGCAGAATAGAGTACCATTTTAAGTCGGAGTACTTCACTGTCGTACAGTTAGCTTGTTATTTAATGAATGTTAGTGCTCTATATGATGAATGCTGGTTTTATATGTGAAGAAATATGTTTTCAAATAAATATATAGAGACTTTTTCTCTACATCTCCTCCCGCCGTACGGAAAAGAAGACGTGCACTCATGTCGAAAAGAAAGAAATTGCAGTTACTGCAGAGTCCATGCAGAATGGGAAACAGTTCGTCATACAATCTTGCACAAAATTTAAGTTACTCAACAAGTGTCCTGAGAATTGTCCAAAACACTACTGCCACATTACACTACTATCACTATACATTTCTGAAACTTTTTTTAAAAATTGATACCAAAAATGAACATTTACAATACTAAATACATAGATATAAACAATAAATATAAATCACCAAAATGCACATGAAGAGAAAAATTTTTTTTTTTTAGCAAAGTGTCGAAGATTTAAATGAAATTACTAAAATTTTCCTAGAGATTGACACTGATTGAAGAGATTGATTAAAAATTTGAAAATGAAGTTAAAGTAAAAAATACATGTTAGTCAGACTAAGTTAAATTTGAAATTAATTGGAAAATAATTGAAACAATAATACATGGATACCTGAAGCAAATTTTTGACTATATGTATTTACTTTTTTTTAAATTAAATTTTTTAAGAAGAAAATAAATTTAATACTTAGTGAAATATTTAAGAAATCATGAGTTAAAGTTACATGAGAATTTAATTTCGAAAACATTCCTTTTTTTTTTATCTATATAGATAGATGTATATTTATAGCTAGCTTTTTCTTTTTTGATTATTACATATACCTTTAAACTCAAGATTTTAAAAGAGTTGTCAAATAGTAAGATTTATCCTTTTAGAATTTACACATTACATGAAAAATTTATCATTATAACAACATGGAGATTAATTCTACTGTCCTAACCTAACGGAACAGCCAGCTTAAGTCAGGTAAAGAAAAAAAATAATGATGTCTCATTATCTTAATATCTACAGAAGCATAGATTACCAGGAAGCATAGATACAAAAATTTTGATAATAAAGATGGTAGAAAAATTAAGAAATAAATTACCAGAATAAGATTTATATACAATTTTGAATATTAGGTCTTAGAGGTTTTTGTAAGAAAAGTTTACTGACCTGAAATTTCTTTTGCACATTTTGATTATTAACCATTCTAGATACAATATAATTATCATTACGAACAATTTTTTATTATTTCCCAAGGACCAATGTATTTTTCAGTAAGTGAATCAGAACACCTGAAGTTTTCTGTAAAAACCTTACATCCGAAATTTAATTTTGGCTTGGCTCTCCCCTTTGTATTTTTGTTGTATACAGCAAAATACCGTTCCTCATTTTTCGAAATTTGTTGCCGTATCTCTTCTAACAATTTTTTAATATTATCCTGATAAGTTTGAAAACTCTCTACAAATTTTGTTCCATTTGTGGAGTCAAGTAGAATGTTCAGAGATCCGCCAAAGAAGATTTCAGCCGATGTAAACTGAGTAGCCGTATGTACTGAATTATTGTAATGAAGCTTAAATTTTAGTAAATTATTGGAGCAGTGCAAAACATTGTTAGACATAGCAGCCAAGCTTTCCTTCATTGTTTTATGAATAAGTTCGACTAAACCATTTGATGCTGGAAAGTAAATTGAAGACTTTCTATGATCTATGCTTAAATTTTCTTTTCGACTCCTAAAAGTTTTTACGATTCCTAAAAGTCAGCACAAATTTTTAGATGAAATAAACCTTTTTGGTGATACCGGCTAAAGGTGGTTTCGCTGTAAAAAGGACACTGCACCCAAATTTCGATCTCGAATTACTTTAATTCATTTTTTAACTGATCCCTCAATGAAAGACAAAATCATGTGCAAAAATCTCAAACATTGAAATTTGATAACTGTGTCAATTTTTGTAGTACAGAAGTCAAACATTTTGTGTTATATCTGTTATGATATGTGTAAACTTTTACTAAATATAACTATAGAAATTGAGGGACCGTATAAAAAGTTAGATTTCGTAATTTTTATAAAATTGATTTTTTACTTTAAACTATGCCACAACATGAATATTTACTTCATTTGAAACGTTTTTGTAATTAGAGCTATATGTCTATGACCAACAGTTGAGAAATTAAATGTTGGCGATAGATAACATATTGCACCCTGAATATTAAACTTGATATTGTGATTAAGATGAAGAATTGACCTGCCAACCTTTGAAAATGAGAAATAGTAGCACACCAAATTCAAATTTATCTGAAGGTTGGTTGGTTGGTGGCTGTTTTTTACGCTTTAAATTTTAAGCGAGCAAATACTAATCAATTAAACGCATGTGCATATCCATAAGCACACAAAGTAGGAGACTCTTTTGTTTTTGCTAATTTTTTTGTTGAAGGTGGATTGATTAATCATAATTATTCCTATTCAATTAATGCTCTGTCCACTCCTAAGCCAAATTTCTGAACTTCACAGTGAATTTTCTGAAAGATTCCAAATGGGTGATGGAAATAACGGGTATATCTTCCAGAAAAAAATGTCTGAGTTAGAGTCCTTCATCAGGTTGAGTAAGCTGATACAACCGGGAGTGGGGGTGTCCACTCCCGCCACTTTTAATGCATTTTTTTTTATATGAAACGCTAAAAGTAGTTGTTTCAAAGCGAGCAGAGGAATGTAAAAAAAAATGGCATATCCTAGAGATTAAAAAGTCATGGCGCAATGCTCAAAAAATAGAAAAAAAAATAAAAACTTTTTTTTTGCTTAAATGCCTTATGTTTTAACCAAATTAAATGAAATTTTAACAGGAAAGAGAGGAGAAATAAATTAATCTATTAAATAAAGATTGAAAGGAGAAATTTAAATATTTTGGAAAACAAGAATGTAATTTGAAGACTTAGAAATTTTGAGCGCTTTGCCAAATTTTTGAAAGATTCAAAAAAGTTTATTTAAGTTAATAAATAATGAAATATCGATTAACCGATTTTAGCAAATAATCTAAAAGGGAAATACACTATATAATGAGATTGCTATTAATTAAAGAGTGACTAATAGGTTGTTATTAAGAATTATATTTAATTGAGATATTAGAAATTATTGTATTTAAAGGAAATGTACGTATTACGTAACAATAAGCTTATTTAACATCATTACTATTCTATAAGGTGGATATGCTTTCAAAAGACAGAAGACATAACTTCATTCATTTTTCATTGTGGCATGGACTTTTAGCAAAAATTTTTACATGCATAATTCGACCAGAGCCAGATGCTTTGCTGTTTAAAGATAGTTTTAGATTTTGAATAGGTTTACAAGTGGTCTCCCTATGTCACAATACAAACTGTTCAGAGGTTGCAGATTTTTTTTTTTTTTAAACATTAAAAAAAAAAAAAAAAATCCTTAAATAGACTACAATTAATAATACATTTACCAGGTTTAAGAATTTGAAATGAAATCTGTTAATTATAAGCATAAATATATATTTTTAATTTATCAAGATTATTCTTTAATTTGATGGGGTTTCAAAATATAAACAAAGCAATGATTAAAAAAATTATAAATCTGCAAAGCTGTTGCTTCTAAGCTGTGTAATTTATTGAGGGGATACGGTATATGCAAAACGTAAACTAATTGCTTGACTCAAAGTGGCAATAAAAAGGCCTAATGGTGAAACATAACCAGAAATTTACATTTTTAACTATGGAAGCAGAAATAAGAAAATAAAGATGAATACATAAATACAATGAAATAGTACAAATACAATAAACAAATCAATATACAAAGATAGAGGTGGTAGGATGTAATAAGTCAGATTTTACAAAATAAATTTAGTACTAGAAAAAGATTTGATAAGCTTCATATTGGTATAATTAAATTTGTATTTTATGTTGAATTAAATGGCTTTCACCAAAAATAATTTAAAATAAATCAAAGAAACAAAGCATAGCACTTTAAAATTTTCATATATTATTATCAATGTAATTAATCAAGTGCGTTATTTAAAATAGTTATTTACCTTTCAGCAATTGTCAGAGCTAGGTTTTCTAATCTTTGCCGATTTGACCCTACCACATTGACTTGAGGCACAACTTGGCTTAAGAGCTTGTTCAAAATTTCAAGAACTTTTTCATGTTTCTAAAACCAAAATAATTTGTATAATTAAATAATAGTTAATTCTCTGTACCCCAGTGGTCTACTAGAGGGATAGTGGACATTCACTACATAACTTTTAAATAATTTGAAGTGCAAAAGGTTAAGATATGTTTTTACTGGATTTTAACTTATATATTCGAAAAAATTAAAAAAATGAAATATAATAATAGTGGAAAAACAAATAAGATACCAGTTTTACAACTATGAGTTTGATTTTCTGTGGATTTTGAAATAAAATTACTCCTAAAAAAATAATTATCATATTCTTATGTGCATAAAATAATAACACATAGAGCATGCATGCATGTCTCAAGGATTTTTAGTTAAACTTCCCTCTGAGCTGCCTCAGACTTGATACTAAAATTAAGGTATTGTACTCACATTTACAGAACACATAAGTTATTCTCAAATGAACATGATTATTTTATTAATAGATGAAAGAAAATTAACTTTTATTATGACCCCAAAAATAAGCATAATATTCAGTTGATAAAAATTGGATTTTTTTTTCCCGGACTACCAATTAAAATTAATGAAATTTGTAGGGGAAGTATTTCTTCATGTCTGCAAAATAAAATATTAATTCAGCCTTTCTACTAAATTAAAAAAAATCATTTAACTATCATTAAAACAGAAATAATTTTACAAATTAGTCAAATTTTTAAAAATACAATAAATTATGAGTATTAATGTGAAACGATTCAATTTGATTTTAAACATTTTATCTCACTCTATCAGCAACAAAAATTTAAAAGCAACAAATTTTTCAGAAAGTTTTTTTAAAAACATACATCAATATGTAACAAGGATTGCTAAAATTATGTATAAAGAACTTACAAGGCATTGATAAAAATCTTTCTTATACATAGTTCAAATTTATGTACGGTTAATAATTTAAACAGAAAAAAAAGTAATAAAGAAACCTACTTTAGCCAAGTCATATAACTTTATGGCATCTTCATAAAGACCCTTGTTTTCACTGTCAGTAGCAACAATTTCAATAATAACTTGAGTGTCACTCAAAAATTTATCAATGGCTCCTGGCTAAAAAAATATATATATTGTTAAAAATAACACAAAAGTAAAACTATCGGCTATACTTTTTTTTTTTTTCAGGTAAATGAAAATAAAAAGAATCAAATACCTTTAATAAAAGTGATAGTAAAATTCATGTAAAAATAAATGGATTTTTTTTTTTTTTTTTTTTTTTTTTTAAAGGTAATTTTGAACAGTAAGTAAATAAAATTAATTCTGAATTAACAGCAAAATAATATATACCGTATATACTCGTGTATAAGTCGAAGAATTTTAGACAAAATTTGGGAGCTGAAAATGGGGGGTCAACTTATACACAAGTAAGTAAAAAAATAGCGGAGGGAAATACAGGAGTCATATTTTTTTTTTGCAGATAATTGGTGAATGTGCAAGTATTTTAATTAATCACATATGGGTCTAGGTAGGTGAGACAGATAAAAGCTGACAATGGTGATTGATAAAAAAAAAAAAGCTCAACAATAATGTCTCTGTAATTGTTCTGCACTCATTTTCTCTTGGGATAGAATTCTCTGCAATACAGGGGCATTCCTTTCAACATTTTAATTCCCTTTTTAAAAAGAGTTCAACTTGAGAATGCTTCTAGATTTCTCTCCTAAAAGTCCTACAATACAAAGAAGTACTATATTTTAGCAGTTTAAGAAGTTGTTTACCCTTGCAAATAAGGCTTGAATAGATTTTTCAAAAAAAAAAAAAAAGTAAGTAATCATTAAATTGATGTGAATAGCTTTCAAAATATTTTAACCTTCTTCAGTTTTACATAATTATACAATTTTAAAATGTTAAATTAAAAAAAAAAAAAAAAGTCTGATTAGAAACGTAAGAAAAAAGTTTACTAATTTAATGAAAATTTATTATTATTTTTTTTTCATCCTCGATTACAAATCATTTTTCAACATACTACCAGAAATGTGCTTCGACTTATACACGAAAATTCAATTTTTTCCAAAATTTTGTGTAAGAATTGGGGGGGGGGGGGGGGGGTCGACTTATACACGAGTATATATGGTATATATATATATATAAAATTTATTATTACTTATGTTGATAAATCACCAAACAACTATGCTTTCATCTGCAAAAAATATTATTCACAGCTAATATCTAATGCAATTAATACAAGTTTAAATTTTAAAAAAACTAATCTTAATACAATTATTAATAATCGACATATATTTCAATATTATAAATTGCTAAAAATTAAAAATTACAACTTTAATTATCCATACATTGTTGTTATACCTAAATTTCATAAAACTCCTATAAAATTTAGAACTGTAACTATAGGCTGTAATACGTATAATAATAATGCAAGTAAATTTCTATTAACTATTCTCACTAAATTGTTTGAACTTACAAAACTCAAAGATAATTTGTTTAGCATAAAAAATAGTTTTCAACTTGTCAATAATATAAAAAATTTAAATAACATAACTTACATGAAGACGTTTGACTTTAATGACTTATTTAATAATATTGATATCAAGGATATGTTCAGGATTGTCAATTTATTATACAAAGAATACAAGGATTCCATAAAATTAAAAAATAACATTTCTTTAAATTACTTTAAAACTTTAACTAGATTTATTCTACATCATAATTATATTGTTTTTAATGAGAATATATATATTCAATGCTGTGGATTACCACAGGGTGGTATTGTTTCTTCAATTCTTGCAGAATTATATTTATATTATTATGAACGTAATTCACATATTGCTAATTGTAAAATGTACCGTTATATAGATGATATAATTGTCTTCTATTTTAATAATAATTCAAATTATTTACTACCAATAAAATATCATAAAAATTTAAATTATAGTTTCAACCTTATGGTAAATAATGAAATTAATTTTCTTGATCTTAAGATAATTCTTAAAGAAAATAAAATTTTGTTTGACATTTATGACAAAAGAAATGATTTTACATTTAAAGTTAACTTATTTACTAATTATAAGTCTTGTATACATAAATCAGTATTTGTAAATATTTTACTAAATTTTGCACATAGAATAAACAATCTTTGTTCTAATAATTTTAAAACTCAAAATTTAAAACTTATTCTTCAACATGCAGTAGAATATGGCTATCCCTTTTATTTAGTTAAGTCAATTTTACGAATATAAATTTTGCTTACATTGGGGTTTATATGTTTGCACATTCTATCTGTTAAAACACTTACATTTTGTTTACTGATATATTTGGCTAAAGAATGAATTCCTTTATGTGAGAGCTGAGTGGGAATATTTTGGTTAAATATCTTTTATTAATTAAAAAATTTAAATAGTAAATTCTAATTTTTTTTTTCTTTTCTAGGGAGAGAACTTTAAATATAATATTGTTCCAATAAGTGCGTTGCAATATTGGTGATTTAATGTTTTTTTTTTTTTTTTTTTTTTTTTTCCCTTGCCAGGTAGAGAACATTTAACAATTTAGTTAAATGCGTTTTTATTTTTTATTTTTTTATTTTTTATTTTTTGCAAGATATTAGATTCAATACGTGAGGTTAACATATTGGAATTGTTTGGTTATTTTTAGCTATCAGTGTGTGAAATCTAATTTTATTTTTCAGAATAAATAATATTTAGCAAGATGTTAGTTCCATTAAGTGCGTGTAGCCATTTTGGTATTTCTTTTAAACTTGCATTGTTATTTATAAAATGAAAATCTAATTTTATTTTTCAGGGTTAATAAAATTTTGCAAGATGTTAGTTCCAATAAGTGCATGTAGTCATATTGGTAAATCTTTTAAGCTTGCATATAATTATTTATAAAATGAAAATTTAATTTGACTTCTACAATAATATTTTAGATTTTATGGGTTTATTTATGTTTTGAAATTATTTAAATGTTGACATATGTAAAAATAAATAGATAAAATAATTTTATACTGGAAAATTTACTTAATCAAAATAATTAATAGTTATTTAGATATTGTTTTAATCTTTAACTAGATGGCAGCACCATATGATTTTAAAAAAACTATTACTATTATTCTTTAGTATTATTTTTTAGTTATTGTTTATTATAAAACCAGATGGCAGCACCATATAAATTTTCACAATTTTTTTTTTCTCTTTTAACTGAAAACTTGGAATACAAGTGAAATTTTTAAATATTCCAATAATATAATATATATATTAAAATTATTTAAGTTAAAAAATATTTTTAGTAAATGAATTTATAGTTTTTATATTATTTATTTGTATTTTTATATTTTAAATTAGAAATAGTTAAAATCACAATGGTTAAATTAATAACTGCTACTTTTAGAAAATTAACTGTAATTTTAACTTGTACGTTTGAATTCACTTATTCACTTTACCATGTGCTTAGCACAAAACATTTTTGGCTTCGGATTCTGGACAAATTTATGTTGTAATGTATAGATTTTCTTTGTCTTCCTTGGTATTTATTTGTTTATAAATGGTTTTATTTTCTTCCGTTTGATTTGTAGTGTTCTATTTTCAAAGGTATCCTTTTTTTTTTTTTTTTTTTTTTTCAATTTCTTCCCAATGATTGTTAGGGCTTGGAATTGTCACAAAATTTTGGCTTTAAGCTTGTGACAGTTACAGAAAACAATCATTCTTTGCTTATAATGTGGTTTCCCAGCCCTTGAAAAAGTAAATTACATTATAAGCTTGCATTTGTGTTTTTTACTTATGTTTCACTTTTTGAATAAATACTTCATTTGTTAGGACTATGTTTTATAATGTGTAATTTGACATAGCTATTTGGGGTAATAATTTCATTGCATTTGGTCAGTTATTTCTGTTTCAATGGTTAATTTTTGCAATAAGTTTATATATATATATATATATATATATATATATATATTATTGACTCATTTGATAAAAAAAGCATTTTCTAAATAAAAAAACTTGGAGTGATTCCACTCACTGGTACTATATGTGTCCAGAAATTAAAAAAACTAACACAAAGCAGTTGGTTGGATTTGAATGCCAGACTTTGTGTTTTAAAACTGAAGACATTGCCTCTGCTCTACTAATGCTTGATTACATCATTGCAATATTTATAACTGTGTTATATTTCCTTGGTGATTTTCCCTACAGAATGAGTTGCAAAATGGTTTGAAAAGGGTTTATAAATACATTAAATACTTAATCCATCGGGTGCTTTGTACAGAAATTCATAAAGTTCTTGTAACAACTTGATATATGGGAGCCCAATCGGAAGTACCATATGGGAGTTACTGTGTTCACTCACACATACACACACACAAATCATGATTACAATACTTTCCTTACTCTATGTCAGGGTTGAGTTTCTTCCAGGAAGGTAGAAGAGTGTGGAAAAAAAAAATGGAAGAAACTGACAAATAACAAAAACAGTATCCAAAATTAAAATACCTCAACTATATACACATTTTTAAAATAAATCAAAATTATATGAAATAGTTTAACTTTATTAATCTAATCAAATATTGCTATTAGAAATATGATTTATTTTTATTAATGAATAAAAATAAACTGTCAATAGATTTTAACTCTGAAACCTTTTTTTTATTTTCTATTTCTGTTGCACTAGATCGCTTACAAAACGACATAGCAAACATTGCTGATGCAACCCATGAATGGCTTGCACTTTTACAAAGTGATAAACTTAAACCGCACATGCAAGCTGTAATGCATAGGTTTGACAAAGCAATTCAAACCCATCACATGTTTTATGCATCCAAATCACAAAGAGAAAGATTAAATCATGAACAGAAAGAAACAACGTGAAAATGGATTGAAGAAAAATATAGCAATCTACTACCTGCTGTTATATTATTTGAAACTGAAAGTGGCTCATACCCAAAGATAGGTTTAATGACTCAATCAAGAAAAAAATTACATCTGTTACATGGTGGAAGGGTATTTGTAAGTCAGTGACATACCAAACTCTACAGATATGTTGAAATGCTTTTAAGCTGTTCTTCTACTTCTGAAGAAAGATTTCCCCACCCCCCCCTCTATTGTATTTATTCATTCTAAGATGAGAAATCAATTACAATGTCCTTCTGCAAAAATCTTTTGTTTCGTTATACAATGTTCCATTGTGGTTAAAAAAAAAAAAAAGAAGACTGTGATGATATATTTTAATACTATAATTTATTACATTACACACGGTGCATAACAATATCAGTATATTTTTAATAGTAATCTTTGCCATATTTAATCACAGAAATTCCATGATTAAATAAGATTACTGTACAAAAATACTGGTATTACTGTAGTCAAAGGTAAGCACCCCTAAGTACCCTGAAATATAATCTAATCTCATCTGATTCAAATCTATAACACAGTTGTTTAATAGATTTTTTATTTTGGTTAAAATTTCTCTAGTTGCATAATGAAAAATGTTATAGTGAAATGTATGACCTTAATAAAAGACTGGTGTAATTATAAATTTAGCATACATAATTAAACAGTTAAAAGCCAGACTAAATTTACATAAGGTTATCTATAAGAAAATACATTTAAGCTACATCTAAAAAATTACATATGTAGTAAATTATTAAAAAAAAACTTTTTTTCATTTCTTCTGGTCAGTTTTTTCCACTTTTGTAGAAACTTTTCAAGCAAAATGTCTATTGATAATTATCTTGCAAAACATTAATCTATATTTTTAAACTCTGTTAATTACCAATTAAAATTTTTTTCCAAGTTCATGTATTTTTTTAAAATTTGCATTTGAATAGTTGCTTTTTTCGTCTTAGTTTGATTTTATTATGACACCACAATCACGATATATGCGTATAGCAGTGATTGCTTGAATTTCCCAGAGTTTTTGAGTGTTTATTGAGTGTACTTTGAACTTTCTCCTGGGGTTTCCCTCATTCCCAGATTTCCCTGAGGAGTATGAACCCTGAATGAGATAAATTGTTTTGAAAACTATATTTCATGAGAAAATATAGAAAACACTACAATGCATTTAGAATTTATTTATGATGTTCTAGGATATATTTTACATAAAACAACCCATATATTTCTCCTTTAATGTCATTTCTTTATTTAATTTTTTTCCCCTTGAAATGTCACTGAAACAATATTTTATTTTCAATGATAAAACAATATATAAAAAAAAAAAAATAAAGTCAATTCCTACTTTTTAATCATAAATATATAAAATAAACCCGTGCAGCATTAATGTCCCACGTTATCTTTATTGAACATTTTTTTTATAATTTTTGTTGCAGTATTTTATTTTTGTGGCATCACTAATTTGAAGAAAATCTTTCATTTCATTTATGAAAACAATGGGAGAAATTTTTTTCTCCCATATAAAACTAAAATAAATTAATTAAATTTAATTAATTAATTAATATTTGAAAAAACGGTATTAACACCAAGTGTCATCCAGTACAAGTTTTAAAAAATGTATTTGAACTTGAGTGGATGAATAGAAAATATTTTATTAACGATTTAAAATTTGAGCAAGATATATAAATATATAGAGAGTGTGAGCTAATAGTAGGAATTGAAATAAGGCTTTTCAAAGGACAATTCAGTAAAATTTAATTACTTCCAGGACTTCTAAAAATGAAAAGTTAAAATAAGGAATTCTGAAGAATTTGTTAAGATGTATAAAAACCCTATAACATAGAATATATGTTACATAGTAAAAATTTAAAAAGCATGTTTATGTTCACACTTAAAGTTTAGCTTCTGTTCTTACTTTGTGGGTTGTTTCCTGATAAATTGCAGTATAATGTAGTTCAAACTATTTAAATCCCTTTTATTTTATTGGAAAACTTTTTAGAAATCCAGGACACTGTTGGCCTCATATGAGCCAAATTAGTGAAAATATTACATCTTTCAGACACTGTTTTTGCTAATTTAAGGAATTTTAACAGTTTTTTTTTTCAACTTTTAACATATTTTAGATAAAACAATACTTTACCAACCAAATCATTACATATATATATATATATATATATATATATATATATATATATATATGAAATGAATGTGAAAAAGTATGAAAGAATTTTGAATGTGAACGAATGTGGATTGATATGAAAGGATAGTTAGTTAAACCCATTCCAAATCAGAAACTAAAATATAAAAATTCAAAGTTTAAAATCCCTAAATCGTGTGTCAAAATTTTAAAGCCCTGCCTTCATTTCTAGTTGCCCCTGTAACTTAACTTTCCTTACGATACATTTATTAGGAACAGATATCAATTTTGAATCCTCGTTAAGATTAAAAGTGCTGACGGTAGCGCATCTCTCTTCTCCCGGTGGTTAAATCTTGCATGTTAATTATCTGGGCTGCTTACCCAGATATGAATCAAAAGCTAATTAGCCAATTAAAGTACATCATTTCATGATTTGTAGAGCGGTCTCTGGCGGTAGTCTGGCCGTATATAACGTGTTCCGCGTGTTTTTTGCATGGCTTTTTGACTCTAATCACTCTCCACAAAAACTACGGCCAGTATTCTTCGAAGTGCGACGGCATCCTTGCCGGTGTAAGTCCGGCAATTCGCCGAAATATGAACGATAAGACGATGTTTCCCCGGTAAAAGACTCTTCAAACTGTCCCCTGGGCCTAGCTTAAAGAGAGACCTGTAATTAGTTGGAATAAAAGCTAGTTCCCAGGAAAATGCCTGCTGATTTCTTACATTCGCACGACTACACCAACGACGACGTTATACCTTACTGGGATGTGTGGTAGCGGCGATCAACCGTCCGTCGTTACAGAGGGATCGATGTGCGTTCGGTATACCGAGATGCGCTCGTTATACAGTATCGATATCTTACAGAGAGTCTGGTAAGGATGAGAAGGCTCCTGTGCGGGTAACAAGTGTTTTCAACTCTCCAATTCATGAGTTCAGCGTTTCTACCGTAAGAAAACGACTTTCTGATAAACGATTTTCTGAACTGTGGAAAGCGAAATCGGAAATAGATTTATTTTCGGTACAAAAGCAGTTATGAAGATGAAATAAATATCTACAGTCAGTCAATGAAAGAGCTCCTGCTTCACTCATTAAGTTATCAAATAATATTCTGTGTTTCTGATCATCTATCAAACAATTTTTTTTTCTTCCTTTTCATCTCGGATATTTAGAAAACAAGAAAACATTTCCTTGCTCATTCAAAAGAAAAACATTTTTTATTGCATGGGTTTTCTCCTACTTCACGTGTCACAGACAACTACTTGTTTTGTGTTAAGATCAAGGTCAAAGTTCAATGCAGTAACGATCTCCAGCAGAAGGAGGGCTGTTCTTTTTTTTTTTGTGTTTCGTTGGTGTTTCTTTCGGTTTCAGTTTAAATGGTGATAATTTTTTTTTCTTTTTTTTTTCAAGTGAGTAGTCTGTGCAATCAAATGGATTAACAAAAAACAAAAAAACAGGTACGTTCGGACTTTGTTATTTTTTATGAAGAAATTAAAAAACGGAAAGAGACTTTTTTTTTTTTTTTTTTTTTTTTTTTGAACAGTAAAAGGATTTTATAGAAAAACAATTTGAATTTTTTTTTTTTTTTTAAAGTGTTATTTTTATAAAAAAATATTTTTGTTACTATTATTATTATTATTATTATTATTATTATTATTATTATTATTATTTTATTATTATTTTTATTATTTTATTATTATCTCTATGTTACAACTTAAGTGATTAAATGAAGCAGATTATTTTTGGTTATTTTTGAAATTTAAACGGGATTTGATGAAAAATTAAGAGAAAAAGGGGGGCAAATTTTTTAGGAAAAAAAAAAAAAAAAAAAAAAATTCTAATAAAAGTAATTTTTTTATATTTTGTTTAATGAGATTGTAAAAATAAGTAATAAAAATGAGTGTAGAAGATAAATCCACTCAAGTAGGTGAAGGTAGCGAATCTTTAAAAGAAAAAAACACAGAAGTTGATGAAAGTAGAAACCCTTTTAAAGAAAGTTCCCCTGTAAATATAAATGGAGCTATCAGTCAAGAGAGCCAACAACCTGTTAAAAATCAGGCCCCAACCCCTGAATTAGAGTCAGTAAAAAAGGCCGCTGTAGGTAGCTATGCAGCAAATAGTGGGGAAAAAACAACGAAAGATCCGGAAATTATCCCATTTTCACCGGAAACAAAGATGATCTTTGCTTCCTGGCTTGCTTATTTTGAGGCTGTATGTATTGAATCCAGAAAAGATGATGTTTGGAAGATAAGAAACATCCAGAAATTTTTAAAAGATAGTGCCCTTACCCTATACATTAACAACTGTCTTAATGTTTTACACTGGAATGAGTTTGTTTCACTATTCCATGAAAATTTTTCTACCCCAGATACACTATCACTAAGCGACTTTGCTAGTATTCGGTATAGGTCAGGTGAAGACCTCAACGAGTACTACCAAAAGAAAACGAAAATGGGTCGTAATCTGGGTTTAGACAACAAATTCATTCTGGAAGGGTTATCAGAAGGTTTGCCAATCTCGATGCAGAGACTTATTGTGACTAATGCCCCTAAAACTGCCACAGAATGGAGAGAATTAGTTTTTAAACTTACTAAGCTTGAAGAAGCAGGCAAGAGTCCTGAAAATAAACCAGACCCAACTCCCCAAAATCAGTTCAGACAATGGCGACCATATCGCCCTAATACCCCTGAGCAGAATTTTCCAATGCGATCCTGGAATTATAGATACCCTTATCAAAACCCCCAGAATCGCCCAAATGTGACTAACCCTCAAAGAACTTTCCAAAATGTGAGACCATTTCAACCGTCTCCTCCCAGACCAAATATTACCAGGCTACATTGCCACCATCGCCATGCCGTGTATGCCTTAATCTTAATATTCCAAATGCTTACCATTGGGTACGAGATTGTCCTTTTCAAAAGCAATCTTTAGAGGCCTCTTCTCTAACCCAACACCCAAACATTCAAATCCAAAATCCAAATCAGACACAAAGTGATTTTTCTGCAAACCCAAGTAGTAATATATGACAATTAATAGTACCCGGGTACATAGAAAAAAGAAAAGGATCCAAAGAAAACCCAAAGAAACGTCAAATTACTACTCTAAGGATACCGGAAAACTCAATACCATGTTTGATCGACTCAGGAAGCTCGTTAAGTGTCATTCCATTACATTTAGTCCAAAAATTCCAATTAAACACTTCCAAAATTCGTAAAGGTCTATAGGTCGCTCAAACACAAGGCATTCTCACCTTGCAGGAAAAATGTCGTGTTAATTTGAAAATTGGCCGCATATCCAAATATGTTGATCTTTATGTTATTGATAATAAATTACCCTATACCCTTATTGGACTTAACCATTGCCAAAGTTTCCAGTTAAATATTGATTGTGTTAAGATGCAAATTTTCCAAAATAACCAAAGAGTGCCTCTCCTGAACCAATTACGAAATATTCCAACAGTTAATTCCTTGCACGTGTCAGAACCTAATGAAGATGTCTCAGAAAAGGAAAATGCAGGGATATTTGGTGAAAATTATGAGCCGGAGTTTGTAAACGCCACTGAACCTATCCAAGTTCAGTCTGCACCTATCAAACTGCCTACTCTATTAGCCAAATATGTCGGTATTTTTGCCAAAGATAAATATGATGTAGGATGTGTCAACATGGAACCCCAGAGAATACATTTAACTTCCGACTTACCAATTTCACTTAGAGCTTATCGTACTTCCCCTAAGGAAGAAGGAGAAATTAGAGAACAAGTTCAAAATTTGTTAAAAGCCGGTATCATTAAAGAAAGTCATTCCCCTTATTCTTCACCTGTAACCTTAGTTTATAAACGTGAAGAAGGAAAGAAAACTCGGTTGTGTGTCGATTTCCGAAAATTAAATGCCATAACCAAAACAGATGCAGAACCCTTACCCCGAATCGACACTTTATTGGACAAATTGGTGCAAGCTAAAGTGTTTTCCACTCTCGATTTAGCAAGTGGATATTGGCATATACCTATCCACCCTAAAGATACTGAAAAATTAGCTTTTGCCACAACATTTGGCTTATTTGAGTGGAAGAGGCTCGCCTTCGGCTTGAAAAATGCGCCCGCGAATTTTAACCGTATCCTTCGAAGAATCCTAAATAAATATAAAATTGACTTTGCTTGCAGTTATTTTGATGATATTATTGTATTCTCACAAAATGAAGAAGAACATTACCATCATTTGGAAACCATCTTTGATATTTGTGTCCATGAAAATCTTAAACTAAAGCTGTCTAAATGTAATTTTGTTAAAAAAACAATTAATTTTCTTGGATATGAAGTGTCGAATGGTTGTATTACACCCGATAACCCGAATATTGAAACCATCAAGAGGTTAAAACCACCAACTAATGTGAAAGAGTTACAACGCTTTTTGGGATCTATTAATGTTTATAATAAATTCATTCATAAATATGCTGAGGTTAGATTTCCTCTTAATAATTTGTTAAAGAAAAATGTTCCCTATGTATGGGACCAGGACTGTCAAAATTCTTTTGAAAAATTAAAAGCAGCTCTAATTCAAAAACCTATCTTAAGATTGTTTGATCCCAAAACACCTTGTAATTTATTTGTAGATGCATCAAGTCTTGGAGTGGGATGTGTTGTGAAACAGGCTGATGAAAATGGTATTTTGCACCCCATAGCATATCATTCTAGAAATCTTCGCGACTATGAAAAAAATTATGCAATTACTGAGCTCGAATGTTTGGCAATTGTGGATGCTCTAGATAAATTTTACCATTATTTACACGGTCAAAAATTTGTCATTCATACAGACCATGCGGCTCTCACTTGGCTAAAAAATGTTAAAAACCTAAGAGGACGTCTTTTCCGCTGGTCCCTTAAACTGAGTATGTTTGACTACGATATTAAATATAAAAAGGGCTCCACTAATGTAGAGGCTGATATGCTGTCTAGATTACCTGTTTCAGAAGACCCCCCACATCATACACATTTACTCAACTTGAATGATATCAGAGAAAATCAGAAAAAAGAAAATGTCAAGGTAGATGGTAAAAAATATGTTGAAATTAATGATGTTATTGTGATTAAAAAGAAAAGTTTGTATAAGATTATCGTCCCCATGGCTTTACGTTTACCCCTCTTGGAAAAAGCCCACACAGATTTTGGACATCCTGGAATTTATAAGATGATAAATTTAATTACAAATCAATATTATTGGCCTAACCTTAATAAAGATATTGAAAATTTTGTTAAACATTGTCATACCTGCCAAATCAACAAAAAAAGTAGGCAAAAAAGATTTGGTTTGTTGCAGCTCATGCCCCCAACGGATATACCTTTTGAATGCTTGGCATTGGACTCTGTTGGCGGATTTAATCATTATAATTCGGCAAAGAAGTATCTGCATTTGGTCATAGACCATGCAACTCGCTATGTGTGGGGTTTCGCGTCAAAAAGTGTAACTACTGAAACTTATACAAACATTTTGAAACAATTATTTCAAACTCAAGTACCAGAAAAAATACTTACTGATAGAAATGGAGCATTTACAGCTTCTAGATTTAAACGTTTTCTTCGTAATTATAATATCAAACACCGATTAACCTCCAGTCATCACCCGGAAACGAATGGGAAAATTGAGCGTTTGAATCAAACTATTGTCACCAGATTAAAATGTATTGTAAATTCATCACCAACTAAATTACCTTGGACAAAATTTTTAGATGAAGTATTGTACCAATATAATGCTACTCCGCATTCTGTAACTCAGTTTCCACCTAGTTATTTGCTGTTAGGAAAATTACCTTATGATCCTCTTTTGCCAGATAATGATTATTACCCTCCTGTTGAAGAAGCTAGAAAATTGGCTAAGGAAAGAACAATAGCTTACCATAAAAAAAAAAAAATCCATTATGATGCTCGTTTTCTTCCTGTAAAGTTTAAAGTTGGTGACATTGTAATGTATGAAGAATTCCACTATCCTAATACACGTAAATTGACTCCACCATATTCTGGACCATATACTATCTTAAAGCAACTATCTGATGTAAGTTTTGAAATTGATAAACCCAGTATACATTTTAAGAGAAATTCTGAAATAGTGCACGCCTCCAAGTTGAGATTCTATAACCCTCCTCAAAATTTAAAACTCTACCATGAATAACCCCCGTCTATTTCTTTCATCTTTCAATTTTTTATTTTTGCTTTCCTATCGTCCCTCTATCATTTTAGTGTTTGGATGAGGACCCAGCTGGATGTTAATTTAAAACCCAGCGGTGTAGTTGGCGGAGCAGTTTTAAAGTACTGCTAACCTTTTTATTTTTTTTTTATTACTTATACAATGACAAAATTAGGAACACGTTAGGGGTCCTCCGCTCCGTGGCCTCCCGTCTATAGTCGAACTGTTTTCCCATTTTCTCTTTCCATGTAGAATGGAGAATTTGGCAAAACTGCTTCGCTTTCCCTCTGTAGGTGATTATCGGGCATCCACTTTTCCTTTTTCCTCGTGCAAGAGACACATTTTTTTGGATGGTAATCACCTCAGAGTTTAGAAATCCATGTCTCACTGAGCATGGTGGGAAGGATAGCCTAACTTTTTTTTATTTTTTGGTTAGAATTTCCTATTTTTACAAAGTTTTCAAGTTCAATTTTTTTTTCCTCCTGAGATTAATTCCCACTAGAATGTTCTATAAGCCCAAATATGCTTATAAATAGATAATTTGGAGTAGTAACAGAGCTTATAACTGATCATATGACATTTTCATGTTTGTGTTGTTTTTATTGCATTTGTAGTAATTCTTTTGTCCTATATTTACAGTATATTTGAAGTATATTTTATACTATATCTTTTAAATTTAATGTTTTGAATAAGTGTTTATATCATGTTGAAGTATTTTTATAAGTTTAAGTGCATATTTTAATTGTTTGTGTTTTGTAAATAATATAAGTAATTGCCATATTATATTTCTATTTTCAAGTATCATATTATTTAGTTTTTATTGTATTGTATGTTTAAAGAAAGGTGCAATGTTTACCTTTCCTGATGAACCAACACCCAAGAACAATTCACACAGGACATGTTGGTTAACAAAAACTTTTGCAATGTGCTAATAGACTTTCAAAAAATAGCACATAATGTTCTCGCGAGAAATGTTGAATTTTTTTTGCTGCAGCTGTGTTTTGTTTACAGTATATGTCATATGTTTAATCTTCAGTGTATATCATCAAATAGTACCAGTATTTTATGTAAAAGTAAGCCCAAGCAGTTTGAGAGTCTAATTAGAATTCCGTAGAGAAAAAAAAAAAAAAAAAAAAAAAAAAAAAATCGATAGCCTATTTTAAAATGAGTTTAACTTATGGGGTTGAGCCCCACAGCCCTTGCTGACAAGTACTGTGGTGTTCATTTTTAAAGGGGGGGGATGTGAAATGAATGTGAAAAAGTATGAAAGAATTTTGAATGTGAACGAATGTGGATTGATATGAAAGGATAGTTAGTTAAACCCATTCCAAATCAGAAACTAAAATATAAAAATTCAAAGTTTAAAATCCCTAAATCGTGTGTCAAAATTTTAAAGCCCTGCCTTCATTTCTAGTTGCCCCTGTAACTTAACTTTCCTTACGATACATTTATTACGAACAGATATCAATTTTGAATCCTCGTTAAGATTAAAAGTGCTGACGGTAGCGCATCTCTCTTCTCCCGGTGGTTAAATCTTGCATGTTAATTATCTGGGCTGCTTACCCAGATATGAATCAAAAGCTAATTAGCCAATTAAAGTACATCATTTCATGATTTGTAGAGCGGTCTCTGGCGGTAGTCTGGCCGTATATAACGTGTTCCGCGTGTTTTTTGCATGGCTTTTTGACTCTAATCACTCTCCACAAAAACTACGGCCAGTATTCTTCGAAGTGCGACGGCATCCTTGCCGGTGTAAGTCCGGCAATTCGCCGAAATATGAACGATAAGACGATGTTTCCCCGGTAAAAGACTCTTCAAACTGTCCCCTGGGCCTAGCTTAAAGAGAGACCTGTAATTAGTTGGAATAAAAGCTAGTTCCCAGGAAAATGCCTGCTGATTTCTTACATTCGCACGACTACATCAACAACGTTATACCTTACTGGGATGTGTGGTAGCGGCGATCAACCGTCCGTCGTTACAGAGGGATCGATGTGCGTTCGGTATACCGAGATGCGCTCGTTATACAGAGGCGTATCTTACATATATATATATATATATATATATATATATATATATATATATACATATATATATATATATATATATATATATATATATAAAGACCTAAATGCTTGTTTTTAAAACATTAGATTACATATTAAATGACAGCTTGGAAAAGATTCTTCAAAATAAACTTATAAATGAAAAAAAAATAAATTCGTGGATTTAAAAAAAAAGCAGAAAAAAAGTTATGAATTCTGTCATCATACAAATATTTCGAAAATAGACTAACATAATCTTGTATGTTAACTGCACAATATCAAATTCATTAATTAGGAAGTATAAACTACAACCTTAAAGCTTTAATGAGTGGACATTTATTTACCTTTCTGCAGCCATCATTTTCTATTTTACCCAGAAGCATTTCATACTAAACAAAGAAAAGAGATACATTAAAAAAAAAATAATAATACTGAAAAAAAGTCAATAAATAAATAAAGAGAAAAATCAAGAAAAATGAAAAAAATTCTAATCAAATTTACAAAAGAAAAAATTTTTGTTAAAAAAAAGTTCTTATGAAAAGAAAAAATAGATTTTTAATACAATAATTTGTTCTAATGATCAGATTTTGAGGAAATTGAAATGGGACCACCTTGGGGCCTTACTCTTTCAAACAAAATAAAAATTATCAAAATCGATACACATTTACAAGAGTTATGCGTGAACAACATAATATATACATACGGGTCGAATTGATAACCTCCTCCTTTTTTTAAGTCGGTTAATAAAACTTGTAAAAAAAAAAAAAAAAATATATATATATAATGGAACCCTGTACCAACTGAAAGAATTTTACTGTCTTTGTGAAAAAAATGCAATCTTCCATGAATGACATTGCTGCCATAGAAAAAAAAAAAACTTATGGGAAAGTTTTTTGGTATAACCTGAGATAATTTTATTCCAGAAAAAGATACATATTCCATGACTGAAAGCAGCTAGTCTAATGCATTAGAACTGTCCAGAAATGATGGGTATATATGTGATGATCATTATATGTGATATAATGATGGGTAACCTTGCATATCATACAAAGGTTATGAGTATCTAACAATAAAAAGATGTTTTTATACTATTAACTAGATGTAATAATAGAAATGCCACACACAATGCTTTCATTTATTTATTTTATCTGATGGTGAAATAATTAGAAGCAGTGCCATACATGACGAGATTAGAGATGAATGTGAAAATTTAGTTAAACTAAAACCAAATGAAAATTCTTTAATCTATTCTTGCTGCCAGAGTGGGGGAAATTTTAATTAGATTAATGATTGAAAATTAATGATTAGATTTTTAATCATGACTAAAAAAAAGACAGATTAAAGTTCATTTCAATCCTACTAATGATTAATTTAATTTAAATCGCTTTCTTTGATTAACAATTAAATCAAATTTAATTAGTTAATCTATTTAATGATAAAAAATGCCATGTGTTATTTATCTAGAACTGATTGTTTTCTTTCTAGCTTCTTCTGACTTTTATCGCCTTGGATCGCTGCTCATAGTGGATTTATCCTTCAGCGGCATGTATAGGCATTTTCCATATAGACTCCTTTCTTTTTTCGTTATTTACTCAATTTCTTCCAGCTGTTTTTGAGCTGCCCCCTCACTTACAGATTTTCCATTTTTATCCTGGTACAAATCCAAGGGGGGGTGGGGGTTGTGATTAGCCCCACCCCCCCAAATAGTTTCAAGCAGACTTTTTTTTTTGTACTCATACTTCTTATAGAATTTCATTGTTATGATGAAATTTTTTTTTTTTCTTGTCATTAAAGTTTTTAGGAAATGTTAAAAGAAAGCTACCAATGAACGAATGACAATGCCGTTCTTTTCTCCGATGGTCACTGTTATAGTGGGATATTTTCAGGACAGGACTGGTTGCTAATAAACCCATCAATCGATTGTAATACTTATAAAGAACTGCCTCCACACTAATGATGTAAACCCTTTTTATCACAAAATAAATCGGAAATAGTTAAAAGCTTCTCTACTATAAGTTTTCATTTAGGGCAAGTTTTTCTTAGACAAAATTGATATACATATTAAAACAAGACCTAACTACAAAACAAAAGCCTGAAATTTTTTTTCGGTAGGGTTGGGGGAAGGACTTTTTAGGTTTTAAACTATAATGCCTTTTAAAACGAAAATACATGAATATGTTGTGTCTTATCACAACTAAAGAAAGTATTAACAAGATTAAAAATTAATTAAATTATTCATTAATACCACTGAAAAAAAACTGAAAATCCAAGTTACCCCAAATTAGAATAATAACTTAAGAATTAAAATATTAAAAAGTCTTCCTACATAAGAAAATATTACATTTAAGAATACAATAAGAGAAATATACAACCAGACTAAAACTTTAGGATAGATAATTAAAAGATTTTACTGGAAGAAGAAGGAGCTGCATTGTGAAAAACTCCTGAATTTAGAATAAGGAAGTTAATAAAGAAGAAAATCCCAGATGCAATAACCCAAGCCATGGTCAGTGAATTTTATCCTTGCTAATTCAACATCATCTTCATGTTGGCCTAAATTAATAAAAACTGCTTAAAATTTAATTAAAGATTAATTTACTAAACATAATGTAACAATTGAATTTTGAATAAGAGATGAAAATGGCAGGCCCTCATGAAGATGATCTTAAATCCCTAAGGGAAGAAATAATAAAAAAAAATAATAACTGAGAGATAGGCACTGCAGGAATGACAAAAAAGGATATATAATTAAATGGGATTTATTATAAATATTGTCATGATTTTTACAAGTTATTACTTCTTAAATATTAACATTCTGACAGTTGTAAATTACTGTGTATTAAGACATTTGAAGCAAGATATATTAAATATTAATTGCAAACATTATAATTTTTTCCTTTCTCACAGAATTAAAATTTCTCTACAAGGAGATGACAGTGACATCATTGACAATGCAATCTTAAAATTGATATTAATTTTCTTCCAATTACTTATGACTAAATATCACTTATATTTTTATCGTTAATTTTTACCATTTAATCAAAAAAAAGAATTGAGAATTGAGCTACGGAGGTATGGAGTGAAGTAACACATGGTGTTACATAAAAATAAAAAGAAAACTGCCCAGTTAAACTGAAGGCATTGAGCTCACAGGCTATTCACACTAATTGTATATTATACTCTTATTTCAAAGAATTTGAAATATGCCTCTCGAAAAATAAACAAATCAACAATATATTAAGGGGGGTCATCCCCCCGTTACCCCCCTCATAGTTAACTAATGAACCCCTTAAACTAATCAGGGAAGTCTCTAATTACAATGAATATATATACAAAATTTGAAGAAAATTGGATAATTCTGCATGAAAAACACATTTATCTAAATTAAGGGGGATTAGCCCCCCTTTACCCCTTTATACTTAACCAATGAACCCCCAAAACTATTCAGAGAAGCGCATTATCACAATGAACCTATATACAAAATTTGAAGAAAATCGGATAATTCTGCATGAAAAACCCATTTATCTAAATTAGGGGGGGGGGGGTTATCCCCCCTTTCCCCCTTTATACTTAACCAATGAACCCCCAAAACTATTGACAGAAGCACATTATCAAAATGAACCTATATACAAAATTTGAAGAAAATCAGATAATTCTGCATGAAAAACTCATTTATCTAAATTAGGGGGGGGGGGTTATCCCCCTTTCCCCTTTATACTTAACCAATGAACCCCCAAAACTATTGACAGAAGCACATTATCAAAATGAACCTATATACAAAATTTGAAGAAAATGGGATAATTCTGCATGAAAAACCCATTTATCTAAATTATGGGGGGTTAACCCCCCGTTTCCCCCCTTTATGCTTAACCAATGAACCTCCAAAACTAATCAGGGAAGCGCCTTATCACAAGGAACCTATAAACAAAATTTAAAGTAAAACGGTTAATTCTATCAAGAGTTATCGCGTTACGTACATACATACATACGTACGTACATACAGAACCGACAGGCACATAAGATCTCAGGCTTTGATAGCCTGTGAGCTAAAAATTAATTGGCCAATAAAAAAAATAAGTATAAAATAAAAGAAACGAGATTAATTAAAAATAAAGAAAGATTGAATTAGCTGCATCATACTGAACAGCTAATATAAAAAAAAGAAGAAAAAACTTATCGTAGTGATCACGATGGGCCCATCACTCTGGCTATCCTCCTCATAAGAAAAACGACCTTCCTTCTAGCTGGCTGAAGATAGAATCCTCTCAATGCTTCCGCGGAATCTACCTGTATGACCCTGACCATCGTGTACCTCCGCACCAAAAATATAGTGCGGAATCAAACTGTAGAAGGAAAATTAATTCATCTTTTAAAAGGTTAAAATGTGCATAAAATTGCACATCAAGACGTTTACTGTTTCTTTTTCAAGATGTATGATGACGATTTTAGTTTATTTTAATTTTTTTCTTTTTAAATTTATCAATGCAAAACCTTCCGCGGAGCATGACGTCAGCCCTCCTCTCTAAGTGCGTCACCACGTGACCTTCCGATCATTTTGGCGGGAGATGCCGTATCGATGTTACGATCGTTGCCACAATAACTTAATAGCGTAAAAATTGAAGAAAAGGGAAATGTCAGGATAGAAAAGCAAAAATATAAAAAAGACTTTTAATGTTAATTAAGGTTAAATAATTTAATAAAAATACCTAAAATAAAATAATAACTCCTGTAGCTCAAATTCGAAACAAAACACTCCAGTAGCTCAAAATTAACTTCTATAAAATTACACAAGTATGCATATCTATCATTTGTAAAAATAACTATATAACCAATATTAAAAATCACAATTAGTTAATTATTAGTGAAACATTTGATATTCCACAGAATGAAAGCGCGCTTTTTCAACCTGCGCAGCACCAAATACTTAACATCCAACCAACCAACCGATTGAAACACTGCGTACACAGAAATTTTATTTTGATTTAAACCTGATGGATAGTGGGAAAAACCATTAAAAATTTTTGCCAAAGATTAAATAAAACAATTTAAAAGAATAATGAATTTAAGTTTTACTGCAAAATAAACTGTGACCGCTAACCCTAACCGCCGATGCCGCGAAAATGTAAACAAACCGGACCGAAGTCGCGCTTTGTAAACAAACGAGATCGAAAAGCGATCTTGAATAAAAACAAAACCCCAATTTAAGATTTAGCAAAAATATGATTTTAAAATTAAAATTAAAGAATTTTGTAGAATAAAAATGTGTTGTTTGCGACACAACAAATAGACCAGGCCCCTGGCCCACTTTTCTGGCTGCAGCCATACCTGATTGTAACAGAATTCTTTTTTAAACGGAAACATTTCAAGGTCTCAACAGAACGAACACCATACAATTAATATAAATGCTGGACGATTACACCATGAAATATTACAACATTAAAGATGTGAATATAAACATCACAAATTTTACTGAATGGTGTATACAAATTAAAAATTTTATACATACATTAAAATTAAAAATATCGATGTTTCGACCACCTTCTATGGTCATCCTCAGGAAATTTTTTTTATTATCAAATAAAAAATATAATATAAAATTTTTTTCCTGAGGATGACCATAGAACGTGGTCGAAACATTGATATTTTTAATTTTAATGTATGTATAAAATTTTAAATTTGTATACACCATTCAGTAAAATTTGTGATGTTTATACTCACATCTTTAATGTTTTAATGTTGTTACCATTCAATTAAACCTGCTAATAGGGATATTTTTCGGAAATGGAATTTTATCCCTGTCGCTGGTGATTCAGTTTTCACAGGTTTTACTAGAATATGTAATAACCAATCTATTGTAAAATACACAGTCAGATAAATTAAGTTTACAGCTAGATAAGGGTAGCTGTTTCGTGGCTTTGTATAGGAGCTCCCCTTTTTAGAGCGAAATGACAAAAGAGAATCAAAAACTGCAGCAGCAAAGTAATGTGTTGCTCTTGTTTCTGATTATCTTTTATCTAGCTTTCAAAGGTTTCCTTGTTATGAAGCCTACAAACAACTTCATACTATATTTTAGTTATTTAGCTTTTCTTTTTGTTGTTTATACATATCACATATGTATCCACAGCACAAAGGTTTTGTACTTATTTTATCAGTTTTTAATTAGTCTTTTTAACCCTTAAATCCACCACCTCCCACCCCACTACCATCAATGCAGTCAGTGTAATTACTATTTTTTTAGTTGTGATATATGTATATTACTGAAATTGTTTTGAAAATTAAGATTATCCTAATGCTCGCTTTTAAATATTTTGAGAAATAGGTACTATTAGCTCCATGCCTTTAGCTTCATTTTTTGCTTTTAAACTATTAGCTCCATTTTTCTGCTTTTAAAGAACTAAAATTATTCTAATGGTAATAAAATACAGTAAAATCTGCTAAGGTAGAAATAGCTAGGGTCGAAAAAAAATTTCAGCTTTAGACAGTTTGCCTACTTAGCAGGTACAATTGTTTGGTATTCATTTCTTCACAGCATAATCCTTTTCATTGAAGGCTAGATTCCATCATAGACAGTTTCCATTTTCTTAGGTTTTTCTGTTTTTAGAGGAGAAAATTTCATGGTCCAAATGGTACGAACACCGTGCCAAAGGCGCCAAAATAGGGAATCATTCTACCACTAATTTAAAAAAGTTTTTTTTTAAAATCTTTTTTTAATCACTGTGGTTAATTAAAATGAAAATAACATTTGAAAATTAGTGGTGGAAATTTTCTCTGTTTGGCCCTGTCACCGCTGTTAAATCAGCACCTATGCACCGTGCAATTATACCTGCTAAGATGATTCCATTTCACAGGTCTTACTGAACTTCTATTTGTAATTTATTATAAATACACATAGTACAGTAAAACTTTTGAAAATGGAAACTGTTTATAGTGGTGTCCTGCCTTAAATGGAAACAAAATCCTGCAGAAATACCATAAAATTATACTTGCTAAGACAGATAACTGTCTAAAACAGATCTTTTCTTTGGTCCCTTGCGATTCTGTCTTAGCAGATTTTACTGTATTAGTTTTCTGCTAATTTAACAATCAATAATGAACTTCAAAGTATAGTAAAACATGTGAAAATAGAGTTGCTAAGTACTGAAAAAAAAAAAAAATTATTTTAGACAGGTTTCAGTTTTAGTTAGTAGATATGTATGGTATTCCTTCTGCCGGGACCATGAAATTTTTCTATGGCTTCCATCCTATGAACAGGCTTGACGTCATAGAAAGGTATTGTTTTCAAAGACTTTACTGTATGAATTAACCATTAAAATTATGACTTATCGCAAACAATATAATCATAAACAATAATTCATTATATCGTTTTACATGCACTAAAACCTGTGACAATGGAATCACTTGTACTGGAATAAAAGACAGGTTTCGCCTTAGCAGGTATAATTGTATGGTTTTCCTTCTGTCGAGACCATGCAAATTTTCCGTTTAAGACAGAATTCCATCATAGACAGGTACCGTTTTCCCAGGTAATACTTTATAAAATGTCAAATATGTAACTCCATATGCCCTCCCCCCTATAAAAAAAGGATTATCCGGATCCGTCTCTATCTTCATCTCTTAGTCCTCTTCTCTCTTTCTTCCCCTTTCCCTTTTTCTGTTATCACAGTCTTGAAAGCTTTCCCCTACTTTCTTCCCTCTTGGCCTCTTTCTTTCCTTATACATTATATATATATATATATATAACACTACCTTTATTCTTCACTCCATTCTGCTTGTGTGGAATCCCAAACTAGTACCATTAGGTCCTCTTTAAATCTGCCTTTATAATTTTGATAGGGGCCTTAGTTCCTGAGATATTAAGGGCCTTGCCACCCATTTTCAGTCCCCCCCTCCAATACCTTTTTATATTGTTTTCTATTTTGGGGTTTTTATCATTTTAGGTTCCTGGGGCCTAAGCTCTATCTTTCCCAAAATTTCTATTTCATTCAGACAACTTTTATAAGCTTTAGCAGATTTCTGTCCCTATCACCAGGGGCATTTTTCTTACTATACACATAGTATTTCTTAATTATCTTGTCTTCTAATTATATGAGTTTCAGGCAACTTTCACCTGAATACATGTGATCATTTCCTCTGCCACTCTGTTTTAGTTCCCCCCATCTTCTGCAGTAGATGATACACTTCCTTCCCTTTTTTATTATCTCACTATACTACTGGTAAAAGATACTGGCTGTTGAAGGTCAGCCCCGCAACTCTTGTCAGTAACTATGGTAACAGCTCACGTGACGGATTGACCGTTCTCATTTTCTCTACTCCACTTGAGACGAGAATGAGAAGGAGATGAGTTGTTCAGTATTACTGCTTCTTGCTTTGTTCGATTCGTACTTTCTTTGATTTTCTGTTCAATTTGCTTTCTTTTAATTATGTCTGCTAGTCCTGATATTAGAAAACAGTCGAAGAACGTTGTTTATCATATATATATAAGTATTTGAAAGAGCTTGTTGCTTCCAATCCTGATGCAAAAATCAAAAATATATTTATGAAAATGCAAGAGGATACCGCAAAAGTATGCGGCGTATCTCCTCGTACTGTTGGAAGGATCTGTGCTGAAGTTAATAGTCTTCCAGACTCCAGCTTAGAAAATCTGTCATTTTCATTGCCAAAAAAAAGTTCTGCACTTAAAACGTGTGACAGGATTAGATGATTTTAACAAAGAAGTTGTATGTCGCACAGTTAAAGAGTATTATGAGAGTGGAAATTATCCAACCTGCGACAATTTAAAAGAAATTTTGCAACAGAAAATAAACTTTCCTGGATGCGCAAAGACTGTGTGGACTATATTAACAGATATGGGCTACAAATATAAAAAAGGCAATGATGGCCGAAAATATCTGGTTGAGAGAAGCGACATCATAGCTGCACGTATAAAATTTCTCAGAAAAATGCATAATACCAGGAAAGAGTCTCCACTACGTCCAGTTATTTATTTAGATGAAACTTGGGTGAATCAAAATCACTCAAACAATCATGCATGGCATGATTCTAGAAATTTGGGTGGTCTTAAAGTACCGACAGGGAAAGGGTCGAGGCTGATCATCTGTCATGCCGGATCAGCTCAGCATGGCTTTATCGAAGGAGCAGATTTAGCTTTTCAGTCAAGCTCTACAAAAGACTACCATCACGAAATGAATAGCACTGTATTCAGAGAATGGTTCATCAATTTATTGAGAGGACTTGAAGAACCCAGCATCAAAATAATGGACAACGCCGGTTATCATTCGAATTATTTAGAAATAATCCCATCCACAAAGACCCAAAAATCAGATATTATTACTTGGTTGGAAAGAAAAAGTATTATGCATGATCCAAACACTACTGTTCCTGAATTATTGAGTATTGTTAAAATACACAAAGAAAATACATGAAGTTTTTCTTACTCGGATTTCAATAAATGGAACAATGATTTGAGTTCTTTCATAGAAACAAAGTATTTTTCAGAAAGTGCTGTTAAAAAAGTCACATTAAAACATATAGTTGTAAGTTTGCACTTATCCCTCCACATGAAGATTTTAGAACTAATAATGCTGAATGTAATATGAAATTTAATTATACTAGCACCGCCACCTCCCCCCCACACACACATCACACAAACAGGAATTATTTTAGATTTATATAGAATGAATTTGTGCCATGCCGTTTACAGTGGTGTGATTTGGTTGAGCCACACTTACCCCCCCCCCCCCCCCTCTTTAAGGGTTATTTGTCAGTGAGATTTCAAATTCCCGGAATCAAATCTGAATGTATTACTCGCAACATTCATGAAAACACTTCCCTACATGAAAACAAAATACATGAAGTTTTTCTTACTCAGATTTCAATAAATGGAACAACGATTTGAGTTCTTTCATAGAAACAAGGTATTTTTCAGGAAATGCTGTTAAAAAAGTCACATTAAAACATATACAGTAGAGTCTCGATAATTCGAGTCTCGATTGTTCGAGTTTCCCGTAAATCCGAGTTAGTGAAAAAAATCAGTTTAGCTTCCAAATAATGACGAACATATACGCAACACATGAAAGAATTATTTCGCACCACAAAATTCAAGTATCTGTTTTTTATTGTTGTTCGACGGGTCATATGTCAACTGCGCACCCCGAAGCCACTCTCTTAAAAAAACGGGTGTATTCTTCCTATAAGTGCAGGGGATCCCACCGGGTGAAATTGGAGAGAATCAGAGAATAGTTGTTCAACGAGCTTCCGCCCCACTCACTCTTTATGTCTACTGCGAACGTATCAGAACAGAAGTAAACTAGAAGCTTTTTCTACTAACAACTGCTCTGATTTACCCTTGGACAGAAAATCCTTAAAAAAGTCTGAGTATGAAAAAACTGGTGAGCCACTTCGTATGTGGATTACACAGCAAAGTATAAAAGTATGCCCTCTTTCAGGTCCGATTCTTCAAGAAAAAGCTTTGCTGTTTCAAAAAGAATTTGAAGAAAGTGATGAAAACTTCACTGCTAGTGTAGGCTGGTATGAAAAGTTGAAAAAATATATCGTATCCGGCAACTAGACATCTGTCGAGAGAAGCTATCTGAAGATTCTGAGGTCGTCGCCATGCAATTTTGCAAGAAATTGCAGGAAGCCATGACAAATGAAAACCTTACGAACGACCAGCTTTATAATTTCAATGAAGCTGGCCTTAATTTCAAAATGCTACCATCTAAAACAATCGCGTCAAGCTAAGAGAAAAGTACTCCGGGTCTCACATAAAAGCAAAGATAGGTAACACTTCTTGCTGCATCAAATGCTTTAGGAAATCCCAAGATTAAACTTGTTGTTATCAGAAAAGCTGCAAAGCCAAAAAAGAGCATTTAAGCATGTCTCGATATCTTCACTGTCGGTTACTTATATGAAACAAAAAGTGGTTGGATGACTCAAGAAATATTAATTTTTTTTTTTACGATTTTGTGCCAGAAGTTATAGAGGAATGGATAAATAGTCACAAACAACTAGAATTTACGGATTCTGCCAGAATCAGACAGATTCCACACCACTAATGAGTCACAGCAAGGGGCTGTCTGCTGCGCTAGAATCCGCCATTCTATATGTAGAGCAATAGACTGAGTCGACTCCAGCCGACAATATGCTGCTTTGACGATGGCGTGATATTGCTGCACGGAAACGAGACAATGTGTCAAAAAAAAAAACAATTGACAATTATTTAAAGATATAATTAACCTGTTGCTATATGCAGTAATGTAATAATTTGTAAGTACATTTTTCATTTAAATATACACTGAAATTTAAAAATTGCTTTATCTTCATTTATTTATTAATTAAATTTTATGATTTCGATAATTCGAGTTTTCGATAGTTCGAGGTAAGCCCGGTCCCGTCCACCTCGAATTATCGAGACTCTACTGTAGTTGTAAGTTTGCACTTATCTCTCCACTTGAAGATTTCGGAACTAATAATGCAGAATGTAAAATGAAATTAAATTATACAGCCCACCCTCCCCCTCCCACACACACATAAGACCAAGAACAGGAATTATTTTAGATTTATCAAGAATGAATTTACTCCTATAGTGATGCGATTTGGTTGAGCCATACTTACCTCCATCAGCCCTCTTTAAATATTTATTTTGTCGTTTTAAGGGTGTTGGTCAGTGACATCTCAAATTCCCGGATCCAAATCTGGATGTATCGCTTCTTATATTCAAGAAAACAGTTTCATATATTGAAATTCAGATTTCAATGAATTTAACAATGATTTCTGTTATCTTATAAACTATCTGTATATATATATATATATATATATATATATATAAAAACTTATTGCAAAAATTAACCATTGAAACAGTATATATATATATATATATATATATATATAGTTGAGCCAAAACTTAAATTCCCATTGAGTAAATGTTCAAAAAATTAAATAACAACCAATGAAATTTAAATTTTATAATAATTCCAACATACTTAAAATTATTAAATTACTTTTGAGTTATATTATTTCTTTTTATATTGTTATTTTTATACAAATATTAGTAATTTATAGTTCAGTTTAAAAAGAAAACAAAGGATTCCGCAAAATTCTTGTGCCCAAACTGTGCACCAGCCAAAAAACACCTGCCAATTTCATGCATTGACGAACAAAAATGAATTTAAAAATGTGTCAGAAAATAGCTTGTTTGGATTTGAGACTAGCCTTAAAGCGAGTTTTGAATGCCGCAGTAACCCACTCTTGCATGGGAAAACTTGTTTCTGCGAAAGTGCAATGGAAAAAAGGAGACAAGAAGCTTGCGTCCTGCAGTGCCATGACAACGGAGAGATAAGAAAGCAGGACATTTGTCCTTGAACAGCCAGTATCTTTTACCGGAACTATAGTATCTGGCTTCCTTTTGCTAGTTCTACTTACATCTACTGACCATGCACATTTATCCAACACTTTTGTTTTAGTTCTCATCTTCCCCTCTAGAGGGCACTCTCTCTTTATTACACTTTTTTTTTCTTTTCCTTTTTTCCCATTTAATAGCATAGTTGGTTTTTAGAACATAGAGTAAACATTATCCTAATATTAGATGATGACCAACTGAATACTAAACATTGATTAATAAACAGAAAAATCAATTTCCATTCTTGTTTCTAATTGCATTTAATTTCAATTGCAATTATTTAGTTTGCTGAACATTTAATTCATTGATAATTACAAAACAAAATATCAGTTTTATAAAAAAGGGTTCAACTTTCCCTTGTCCCTCCCCTAAAGAATTACATACTTTCATGGTGTATCTGAATAATTTTGTGTGATCCTGCATAATTTTCAATAGAGAAAATCATATAGTGAGCTTTAAAAAACAAACTTTTAGCAATAAAAGTGAATTTAAGAAAGTTAAATGGTGGTTAAATTTAATTTTCATCTGAATAATCAAATTAATGATTAAATTAATCACGACTGAATAAATCCAGATTGAATATATCATGAAAGTTTTTTTTATAAAGTAATTACTTTTTCGATTTCAATCATGATTAAATTTCATATGATCGAAAATTTAGTCCACAAATCAAATAAGTAAATAAGTTATTCAACTAATTAGGCTTCCTAACACAACACTTCATTGAGTACATACAAACAAAATCTTTCATTACCATAATAAATTTCTTTTAATACTAAATGATAGTGTCTGAAACAGAAGGAAACTAACATTTTTGAACAACTTTGTAAACATATCTCATATATCAATATTGGTGTTATAAAAGCCAATAAGTCTAATGTTTCATTATCTACTATCTTATGCTGCTAAAAAAAATAATAAAAAAAAAACTTTTAAAGATAAAATATTATAAAATTTAAAATGATAACATAAAACTTACTTCTTTTGTTTCAAGAACAAGTTCACTGACAAGAGCCATAAATAAATTAATCCCTCTGCTACTTTTGACATCTCTAAAAATATGAAATATTTAAAATTAGCATTTGTGACACAAAGTGTGTGTTTGTGCGAAAGGGGGGGGGGGGGGGGGGCAGGATAAAATTGAATTGCATTGCTTCAAATGGATGTTACACCTTATTTTTCACATATTATTATATTTAAATACTAGGAAGGAGTTATGAGTGCTTTGCCAGGAAAGGGTGAGGAGGAGGGACTTCTGTGATCTTCAGTGTAGTTTTTTTGTTTTTCGCAGTACCAAGAATACTTACCTACATAGTTAACATCTATAGCATTTTAGAAATATTATATTTTTTACCTCATCTATATTATAATTTCAATTTCTATATTGACAGAGTTTTTAAATATTTAAAATATATTGAACTTAATATTTGCATGATGTAAATTTTTGCTATCAAGAAAATTGTAATTATTTGCTATTTTGGAAGTTGAACAACAAAAATAGCAAATTTGCTATATGGAAGTTGAAATAACTTATTATAGTTAAATTTTCACGAAAATGATTCTAAAGTTTAAGCTTAAATAAGTAGTATGTCGATTACACCTCTTCTGAAGTTCAGGTATGTTAAGAGTAGTTAGATAGGTACTAAGAAAATATAAAATTAAATCTTTTCAATAACTTTATGGCTCTGTTTGAAAATAATGTACAGTCTAGGGTGAGGAAGCAGAAAGAAATCCAACACCCTTAGTATTTTTATCTCAAATAATTGTAAATAATATAATATTAAAATGTATGAGCTTTGAATAACGACACTTGCTTAGGGGGCTGTAATGGTGTAGTGGAGAATGGGTATAAAAAATGATAAAATATAACAATCAATTTAAGTAAGTAATCAAAGAACATTCTCATATTTATTATACATACTGTAAAATCCTGATTGTAAGTCCCCCTTTTTCAAAAACAAAAACAGTTAAATTTGGGAGGGGGACTTATAACTGAGATTTAAAATAAAAGTCATTAAAAACCCATTTTTATTATTCATTTAGAAGTAAAAAAGGTTAATTTCAGGGGTGAGAATCTTCCCTATTTCATGGATTTCCGTCTTAAAAAAATCATCTAAATGCCCCCTCTCCCCTCAAAATACCCCCCAACAAAAAACCCCTAAACGAAAAAAAAATATTTTTTCTTTTTAATTTTTCTTTTTTGTTAGTTTCTTGTAACAATAAATTATCAATCAATTACCCCCCTTCCTGAAATTACTGCTTCACCCCCGTCTGGTACCAAACATGCATAGTTTAACCTTTATAACTCAAATTTTAAATTTCTTTTCTGCCCTATTTAATACTCTATAGTAATAATAAATAAATAATCTATCATCTAAATTATTCCCTCCTCCCAAAACTCTTCCCTTGTTCCCATGAAAATCACTCCCATCCTCCACCCCACATCTCATAAAGTTTAAAATCTTTAGTACAATTCTTTAACTTTTTTCTGCTCTCTTTGTGATTTTGTTGTAACAATAGTTAAATAAACTTAACATAAAAAAAATATCTCTTTTCTTCCCCCCCCCCCCCCAGAAACACACACAGTTTAAAATATTAAATAATTGTTTTTTTTTCTCTATTTATAATTTTCTTAATATAAACTAGATGGAACCCGTCAAAACGTGACGGAAAAAAATACTATAACAATATCAGTAAAATAAGCTTCTTTATTATTTAAGTAGGGCTTCGTATGAAACAGTCTTTCAAATATTTTATTTTAAAAAATCCCCCCCAGTGAAATGCTATTTCCCATGCAAACTCCAAATGAACACTCCGTAAACAAATGTGTAATGCAAATCAGTTTGACATTACCACCATATTCCCCACGACAAAAAAAAAAAAAAAAAAAAAAAAAAAAATGGTCATGGACCTATAAAGTATTATACAAATAGTCCTATCATAAAGTATCATACAAATTTCCTACTTTCATCTCATATTCAGTAAATAAAAGAACATAGTATAAGCACCCCCCCCCCCCCTGTGATAATGCAATCGAATGAGCTCCTATGCGCATATGTATTGCATCTGCCCAAAGGCACCGTTGAAATTCGACGTTAAAAAAAGTTTTAAAATGTTTAAATTAAAAGTTTTAAAATGTCCTCTTTAATCATTGTTCGTTTCAAATCCATATCTTCTAAAACGCATCCATTGTTTTAAGCTAATCAATTTTTATGTAAAGATAAAGAATTTTTGTTAAAAATAATAAATTAATATGCAGATGAGGGAGAATTTTAATGTTTTTAATTGTAATTTATTTGTATGGTTTCTTCTATCCCTTTACATAATCAGGATGATTATTTCTTTTCCATCACAGTCGGTCTCTTATACAGTTAAATATCCAATGGATCTTTAAAAAAAATAATAAATAACAGTTCCTAGCATATTCTGATTCAACATATACATCAACGAATTCAACATATCAATTTTATGTTAATCATAAACTAAAAATAGTTTTTTTTTTCTTTTGACAGATTTTATATTAGCGCCAAAATACTCTATCTTATGGATAATCTGATCTTATGATTTATCAGGTTTTTATTATTATTTTTTTTTTCACTTTTCATGAAGGTTAGGGGTACCTATTTTCAGTTGTTGCAACTTTCCAAGGGGCTATTTTACATTATTAAAACAAACGGATGGTCATTGTTGAGATAGAATTGAAAAATATTTAAAAAGTTGTTAAATTAAGCGGCAGATTTCAAATAAATTTCAATTGAAAGCTAAATTTTTTTTTCTAATTGAGGATGTAAGAATTGAAATTGTAAAATGTGGTAAAAAAATTAAATTTTTAGTATTTAGAAGTGATGTAAGCACGATGAAAGCTAAAGCGATAGTGCCGTTTGTTGTCACAACCGTTATGCATTTCTAAATATTGCCACTGTGTTGGCGTCCAAAAGTAGACTACCATTTTTTGACATCGAAAGAAAAATTCACAGTGAAAGAAATAAGACTTTGCCGCTAATAAGGAACTGTTAAATGAACTTATAACAAACCTACCAAAATAATTCCTATAAAATATTAGCCTCACATTGTTTATTCTAGCTAAAAATACAATCATTATTTCAAGTTTTTTTTTTAATGAAATTCTTTACTTTTGTGAATTTTTTTATTAAAAAAGGAAATCTTAATAATTTAAATCCTATAATTCCTATAACTTAATCCTATAATTTAAAAAAAGTAATTGGTAACATGTAATCAAGGTATGCAATCAAGATGAAGCAACCAATAAAGGCTCCAGTTCTAATCTTTAAAATTAAAAATTGAAATATCAGTTAATATTACGCCATGTTGACACAATCATATAAATTTTTCTTTTTAGTTTTATCAATGTTAAAATGCATTTCAAGCTAAGCATAACGTCATTTTCACAAGTACAAACTTTTCACACGTACATTTATGCTTAAGCACCATGCATACAAATAAAAATATATTTTGCATTTAATTGTAATGAAAAAAAAATGGCATCAACAAAGTTATAATGCTTAATGATAAAATGAACCCAATAGACAATATTTCCGTGACGTCACAGTAAATATGAATTTTTATTTATTATAAAACACACGGATACATATTTTTACCAAAATACTTAAACATTTTAACTATATTTTAACTTACAAATTAAAAAATTCGGCCTAAAAGTCACGTACTTTTAATATTTAATATTTATTTTTTATGCTCGCAATCATTGAGTTCAGAAAATAAACTCTGTACGTCGCAACAGTGGGCGTTAATCCGATTGCCGACTTTATGACGTCATAAGCAGAAGTAAAATTTTAATTTAAGATTACGGCTAATTAATTAAATTTTCGAACAAACAAATGTACGATAACAAATCTGTGACCAAATATCTTTCATTTAAAAAAAGAATGATGTAATTTGATGTAGTAGTTTGTTCTCACGGATTGTCGAAACAAAACGCTTAGCGTTTTAAATATATAGATGCTGGACGATTACACCATGAAACATTACAACATTAAAGAAGTGAGTATAAAACATCACACATTTTACTGAATGGTGTATACAATTTTAAGATTTTATACATACATTAATATTAATTAAAAATATCTATTTTTAATATTAATGTATGTATAAAATCTTAAAATTGTATATACCATTCAGTAAAATTTGTGATGTTTTATACTCACTTCTTTAATGTTGTATAATTTTTTTGTAACAATAATTAAATAATCATCTAAACTACCTCCCACCCGAAGAAATTCAACTTCTGCTCCACCCCCCCCCCCACACCCCCAAGCACACAAACTTTAAAATCTTTAAAACTCTATTTTTAAAAAAAGATGTTTATGCTGTAATGTTAGATTGTAGCAGCTATAAATAAATAATCATCTAATTCTTACTGTTACTAGCGAACAAATAAGACAGAAGAATTTAAGATTCTGAAGATTTTAAACTTTTTGTATGGGGGGGGGGGGGATTTCATTGAGATTATATAAAAACATAAGTGAAAATTTGCCAAAAATGTTATAAGATGGAAAATTATCTTCCTTGGAATTTTAAATAAAGTTTTTGCACAAAAAAGTTTAGGGGGGACAGGGGAGGGCTTATATTTGGAAATGTAAAAGAAAATCGAAATTGATTAAAAGTGGATGGGGGACTTACAATCTGGATTTTATGGTAAATGTATCAAAGTTCCAACAACACCAACACAAGGAAAAATAACATATAGTGGAAAATTAATAGTTAGTATGTATTAATAATTAAAACTAGATGGAACCCGTCAAAATTTGACGGCAAACAACTTGATAGTACCATAAAATTAAATTTTATAGTTGCTTTAACTTGACAAATTTCATAGTGGGGAGCATAATATGATTAAGCGATCACAGACCTTTCCATCGATATATCACATGAGGTTGTGTGCAAAATTTAGAAAGTACCTCTTGGGGGGAGGGGCAAAGTGGGGAGATGGGCATTGGAGATGCATAATATGATTAAGTGGTCACAGATCTTTCCATCGATATATCACATGAGGGTTGTGTCCAAAATTTAGAAAAGTGCCCCCCTTAAGGGGGGGGGGGGAGTGGCGGGATGGACCCCGAAGATGCATATGATTAAGCAGTCACAGACCTTTCCAACAATATGACATGAGGGGTGTCAACAAAATGTAGAAAAGTACCCCTTGTGGGGGGGGGGGGCAAAGTGGCGAGATGGACATCGGAGATGCATAATATGATTTAGCAGTAACAGACCTTTCCAACAATATGTGACATGAGGGGTGTCAACAAAATTTAGAAAGTATCCCTTGGGGGGGGGGGGGGGGCAAAGTGGGCAGATTGACATTGGAGATGCATAATATGATTAAGCATTCACGGACCTTTCCAACAATATATGACATGAGGGGTGTCAACAAAATTTAGAAAGTATCCCTTGGGGGGGGGGGGCAAAAAGTGGGGAGATGGACATCGGAGATGCATAATATGATTAAGCAGTAACAGACCTTTCCAACAATATGTGACATGAGGGGTGTCAACAAAATTCAGAAAGTATCCCTTGGGAGGGGGGGGGCAAAGTGGGGAGATGCATAATATGATTAAGTGGTCACAGACCTTTCCAATGATATATAACATGAGGGTTGTGAGCAAAATTTAGAAAGTACCACTTGGGGGGGGGCAAGTAGGAAGATGGACATCGGAGATGCATAATATGATTAAGTGGTCACAGACCTTTCCAATGATATATATAACATGAGGGTTGTGAGCAAAATTTAGAAAGTACCCCTTGGGGGGGGGGGGGGGGGCAAGTGGGAAGATGGACATCAAAGATGCATAATATGACTAAGTGGTCACAGACCTTTCCAATGATATATAACATGAGGGTTGTGTGCAAAATTTAGAAAGTACGTTGGGGGGGGGGGGGGGGGCAAAGTGGGGAGATGAACATCGGAGATGCATAATATGATTAAGCAGTCATGGACCTTTCCAACAATATACGACATGAGGGGTGTCAACAAAATTCAGAAAGTATCCCTTGGGGGGAGGGGGGCAAAGTGGGGAGATAGACATCGGAGATGCATAATATGATTAAGTGGTCACAGACCTCTCCAATGATATATAACATGAGGGTTGTGTGCAAAATTTAGAAAGTATGTTGGGGGGGGGGGGGGGGGGGGGGCAAAGTGGGGAGATGAACATCGGAGATGCATAATATGATTAAGCAGTCACGGACCTTTCCAACAATATACGACATGAGGGGTGTCAACAAAATTCAGAAAGTATCCCTTGGGGGGAGGGGGGCAAAGTGGGGAGATGGACATCGGAGATGCATAATATGATTAAGTGGCCACAGACCTTTCCAATGATATATAACATGAGGGTTGTGTGCAAAATTTAGAAAGTACCCCTTGGGGGGGGGGCAAGTGGGGAGATAAACATATCGGAGATGCACAATATGATTAAGTGGTCACAGACCTTTCCAATGATATATAACATGAGGGTTGTGCGCAAAATTTAGAAAGTACCCTTTGAGGGGGGGGGGGGGGGGCAAAGTGGGGAGATGAACATCGGAGATGCATAATATGATTAAGCAGTCACGGACCTTTCCAACAATATACGACATGAGGGGTGTCAACAAAATTCAGAAAGTATCCCTTGGGGGGAGGGGGGCAAAGTAGGGAGATGAACATCGGAGATGCATAATATGATTAAGCAGTCACGGACCTTTCCAACAATATACGACATGAGGGGTATCAACAAAATTCAGAAAGTATCCCTTGGGGGAGGGGGGCAAAGTGGGGAGATGGACATCGGAGATGCATAATATGATTAAGTGGCCACAGACCTTTCCAATGATATATAACATGAGGGTTGTGTGCAAAATTTAGAAAGTACCCCTTGGGGGGGGGGGGGGGGGGCAAGTGGGGAGATAAACATATCGGAGATGCACAATATGATTAAGTGGTCACAGACCTTTCCAATGATATATAACATGAGGGTTGTGCGCAAAATTTAGAAAGTACCCTTTGAGGGGGGGGGGGGCAAAGTGGGGAGATGGACATCAGAGATGCATGATATGATTAAGCAGTCACAGACCTTTCCAACAATATATGACATGAGGGGTGTCAACAAAATTTAGAAAAATGCCCCCCTTAGGGGGGGGGAGTGGCGGGATGGACCCCGGAGATGCATAACATGAATAAGCGGTCAAAGACTTTTCCAGCGATGTATCACATGAGGGGTGTGTGCAAAATTTAGAAAAGTGTCCCACTTGGGGGGAGTGGGGGGATGGACTCCCAGAAATGCATAACATGAAAAAGAGGTCACAGGCGTTTCAACTTGCAACTTTTTTCTCGAAGGCATTTGACAATAGTAAATTTTTTTTACCCAAGACAATTTAACCATATTCTTAATTTTTTTGCATAATTCGTCAAACGTTCATGGAAAAAATCATGAAATTCGCTAATCAATAGTTGATAAATTATAAAATTCAACAATCAATAGCAGCAAAATTGGTCAATTGATAACGGAAAAATCACGAAATTCATCAAATGGTCTACCTAAAAAAACTGTCCTGCACACTGATGTGATGATCAAAAGGGTTTTGAAGTATAGGACAAAATTAGCACTTGCCAAACAGCGAGTAATACTGAAAATTTTGCAATGGACTTTATTGCCACCACTGGTCAAACATAATAGTCACACACCAATTGCAATGACTGAATGGAAAAAGATTTTTTTCTCTGCTGTCGCTCGACAAATTTCAAAACAGTTGATGAATTTTCCGTCGATTAATGAATTTTGTGATTTTTCCTCTATCGATTGACAAATTTCGCAATTTATCGATTAACGAATTTCACAATTCTTTCCATAAACGAACAAATTGCGCACTTTATTTCCGCTAATGTCTGACACCATTTCGCCCTTTACAATTCAGCCAATAAATTGAACGTTGTATCTTTCTAGAAATGTCAGGAATGAAACAATGATTCTTTAGGATGAATTTCCTTCGTTCGATGCCCCATGGAAGAATGTGTGCGATGCAGCAACGGGCATCAGACTTTTTAGGGCACCTGCAGACTAAAAACATCTAACCAATCTTCGCGTTTTGAAAAAATCACAGATTTCGTCAAATGATTGAGAGAAAAAACGCTAATTTCATCAAAGGATCATGGGAAAACATGACTTTCATTAAAAGACCACAGAAAAAACGTGAATTATGCAAAAGGATCGTGAAAGATAAGCAAATTTTGTCAAAGAATCGCAAAAAAGGAAATTTCACCAAAAGATCACGCTTTTTTACTAAATTTCGTCTAAAAATTGCAGAATAAAATGTATTTTATCAAAGAATCGCTGGAAAATGCGAATTTCGTTAAGGATCGCGAGAAAAATGCGAAATTCTTCAAAGGATCGCTGAAAAAACACGAATTTCGTCAAAGAATTGCTGAAAAAACATGAATCTCGCCCAATAACAGAAAAATCATGGTTCATAATCATTATATCTAGTAGTATCCAGTACTGGCTAAACTTAATAGTCACACTCGCCAATTGCGATGATTGAATGTATAAAATGAAATTTTTTTTCCCGCTGTCACTCAAAGAATTTTGAAACCATTTGGTGAAGTTTTTCCCGAAACCATTTTGTGAATTTACCGATTTTTTCTTCAAAATCATTTTTCAACAATATTCGACCCAATAGGCATGCGTAAAAAAAAAAACACCGGCCATTAAAATGAGGGTCTATTACTGTCTCTAGAAACGTGTTTGGGATCATCTCCTGTTTTTTTTTTTCTTGCACATTGCATTAAACCTAGGAAGATATTTATATAGAACTCACTGTGGAGTGTTCAGAAGGTATTTATTTTATTTATTATAATTTGTATGAATACTTAGGTGTCCATTTCGGATTTACTGTTTAAAAATGAATTTAGGCTCATTTAACATTCGCGAAATCAATCCCGATGGAAATTGTGGTTTTAGATCTCTATCATTTTGTTTATATAGTACAGAAAATAATTATTCAAATGTACGTAAAAATATCGTAGAACACGTAATACAAAATTGGTCCACTTATAGTCCGTTTTTTATCGGGGATGAATCTTATGGTGTTCCGATTGCTAATGAAAACGATTATGTAAATATATGGTTCTTCATAGAAGTATGTGCTTCTTCACACTTCAATAGAAGCATTGTTTAAATTAATATAATTCTACAAATATGATGCAGTTTTAAAATATTGAGTAATGATTAATACTGTCAAGGAATCTACTCATATACGTAATTAAGTTTTGGTACTTCTCTATTATCTCATCAACCACTTTTCATCACAAAAAACTATCGCCAAACTGTAACGCCAAATAAACGGGAGAACGTTGTCATTAATACGCGCAAATGTTGAATTAAAAACCACTTGATGACATAACAAACACGTATAATGCTTCCGACATCAAGTAAATGGGACTGCATTTTTGGCATTTAATCATACAGTTTGGCGATAGTATTTTGTTATGAAAAGTGGACGATGGGATAATAGAGAAGTACCTAAGTTTTTTATATTAAGTTTGAAAATTTATCTTTTTTTGACATTTAAAAAAAATAACAGAAAAAACATTACAAATTTGCCCATTTGCTCAGCGGTCAAAGGATTAAGTAAATAAGTAAATATTAATGATGAACTGGTTCTAGCTATGAAGTAATATTATTTTGCTCAAAAACCCCCAACAAAAAAATAATTACAAAGAATAAGTAATCGTCTTTAAATATACAAAAAACAATGTGATTAATGGCCAGGATTTTTTTACATATAACATTTTTTATATACAAAAGAAAAACCGAAATAACCTCATTCATTTCACCCGATGTCAAAAAGTTTTTTTTTCCACATTCTTGGGCAAAGCACTAAATCAATAAAATCACCAATTTGTGACAAATTATGAGTTTCATATGAATCGCCCATGAACGGACATGCAAACTGGTAAAAAATGAATGTAATAAATTAAAACATTCAAGATTTGTATACATACAAACAATACAATGTAAATATTAATATTGTTACATGATACATTGTTTGTATACATACTTCTTTGTATACATATATTGTTTGTATACATACAAACAAATATAATGTAAACATTATTCAATTATTCAAATATTAAGAGATTCTAAAGATTTGTATACATACAAACAATATAATGCATACATACTCTTTACAAATAAAATAGCACACTTATATAATGACAAAACTTTTAAATCGAATAGAGATAGTATATTTCTGTTAAAAAATAATGCTAAAGTTCAGACTTATATATATTATACATTCACACATAAAGCTAGTCACATTCCTGCATATTTATTAAATATTTAGTTGCTAAATACAGAAATAATATTTTTTATATTCAGACGCTCAGATTCGCTTTTTTCGAACAAATAATAATAAAAATATTACTGCCGTGCGTACTGTCTTTTGACATTATATTTACATAATCGTTTTCATTAGCAATCGGAACACCATAAGATTCATATCCGATCATAAACGGAATATAAGTGGTCCAATTTTGTATTACATGTTCTACTATATTTTTATTTACGATTGAAGAATTATTTTCTGTACTATATAAACAAAATGATTTGATTTCGCGAACGTTAAATGAACCTAAATTCATGTTACACAGTAAATCCGAAATGGATACCTAAGTATTCATTCAAATTACAATAAATACAACAATCAGGGTTGTTAAAAATCGTGATTTTTTAAAAAAAATCAAAAAAATCAGATTTTTTTGATTTAAATCAGATTTTTTTGATTTAAATCGGATTTTTTTTTATTTTTTTAAATATTGTTATAGTATAATATTATTTGTGTACTCTGCACATATTTATTTATATTTTCTGTGTAGATTTACATATTTCTATTAATTTCATTACAATTTCTAGATAAGAATTCAAAATAATTTAAATTTAAAATTGTTGCAAACAAATTTAGATTATTCATTTAAAATTTAAAACATTCTAATATTAAATTGTTATACATATAAATATGTGTGTTATATGTATAAATTTCTATTTAATTTAAAAGTTATTAAAATTTTCTTTCGTGTATTACTCCAAATAACACATATTTTATATAACAACGTATAATAAATACAACAAAGAATGCTAAATGCATATGGGTATATATTTATTATGCATCATGCAAAAACAATTCTATAATTTTTAAGTTATGACAAAATATTAAATAGAAACAGTTTAACATTGGTGAATATCTATAAACAGATAATTGTTTAAATCATTAATATAAAATTATACTTTAATATTAGATTACAATTCAATCTCTTACAAAATCTGTTTTTTATTTTGTAATTATTTACATATATGTAATTATATTAACATTTTTAACTATTTATGCATTTAAGGTTTTGTATAAGAACACCAGTTTGGCTGTTTTATCATTTCCTAATTTAGTTCTAAGTATAGATTGAACTGAACTAAACCATATGTTGAAAAAATCCGTTCCACGGAGGAAGAAGTAGCTGTTGCTGTAAACAGTTGCTCTATGAGTTTCTTTACACTCCCCTCACCAACTGATACACAAATTTCTGAATCAAAGTGTGTTTTCCACCAGTCTAAGGGAGAAAACTTTGTTATGATGTCTTTATCAAATAAAAATTCAGAAAAAGGATCAGATTTTCCTTGAAATTTCATTATCACGGATATAAAATGTGAACTGTATTTTTGTCTTTCTTTTTTTCATCATTAGTGAAATTCACACTATACTATTCTTAGGTACCAAATACAAGGTAATCCTATAACTAAAAGTGTGAAGCTATCAATTATTAGTGTTATTGCCCCTCAGCCATGGTCAATTTCAGAAAACAATCTTGCTTACGTGACAATACGTATGACTGCTTAGTGCTTAGCTTAGTACAATAAAATTTCTTATTTTTTCCATTGCAGTAAGCAATGAATTCTAAGAAAAGAAAGAGGAAAGGGATTAAAGTATTTTCAATTATAGAAGAAACATGAAACTAGAATTAATTCTATGTTAGACAAACAGTCCAAATATTTATGTTATAATTAGTTCATGTATTAATCACATTATATGATCAAAACATCAACATCAACATATGGGATATTGTAATTTGCAGGTAAATGTAAAACAAACTTGTGAATTATGTATCATTTGCTTTAGAGAAAGTGACTCTCCACTGAAAATACTATTATATTAAATATATTTAACTTTAGCTTCAGCATCTTGCTTTCAAAAAATGGAAGTGACTAAGAAAAAAAACCTTTACAAATTAGTAAGTATTTATCAGTAGTTTTGGAGAATGTACTATGGATAGATAATATTTTTAATGCAGTGTTGCATTTACTTTCATAATATAATAATATTTTTAATCTATAAAAGTTTTATTTAATGTTATTAAAAGGTAATTTTTAATCTGAAATGAATGAGTTTAACTTTTATATTAACATGAATGAGGAATTTGATCCTTATTCAGCCAGTAAATATGAATGTTAAAAAAACTGATTTAAATCAAAGATTTTAAAAAAAAAATAATTTGATTTAAATCATGATTTAAATCACGATTTAAATCAAGCTGATTTAAATCAAACAACCCTGACAACAATAAATAAAATAAATACCTTCTAAACACTCCACAGTTTTTTATATAAATATCTTCCTAGGTTTAACGCAACGCGGACATCAAAACAACAGGAGTTGATCTTGATCCCAAATACGTTTGGAGACAGGAATAGACCCTCGGTCTCATTGGCCGGTCCTTTTTTGACGCATGCGTATACGATCGAAATTCGATGGAATTATTTGACATTTTTAGCAAACAGCTTTAAATATATGGATATTTGAAATAAATTCAATAATCTAACCACAATCTTAAATGTATCTAAAATAAAAGTTATAAGTTTATATTTTAAGTTTTTTAACACGATGAAAACAATCATGAAACAAGGAATGGTACTCATCTTAGGAGAGATGATTTTGTGTTAATGAGTGTAAAGAAAAATTAATAAATATTACATACATAGTATATTCTTTATTTAAAATTACTATAATTTTTTTTTAAAATCATCATCATTCATTTGTTTGAATCATTACATCATATGAATCATCATCATTCATAAACACATTATTAAATAGCTGCAGACAACAAACTTAAAATAGAAATGAAATACATTCAATTTTTTATATGCATATCATCATCATGAGAAATCCCTTTTTACCAAAATAACCTTACAAGTTTATGACAAATATACAGGACAGCCATTTTGATATCATATTAAAGTCATAATATAAACTTGGTAAAGTAAATGATCACTGAGTATCCTGATTATCCTATAAGGGGCTGTGTATATATAACATTATCACTTTAAGGGGGAGGGGGGTCTGTCTGACACTTGATATCATAAGACATTTCTAGGGAGAGGGGCGGGGGGAGTTGTCTTTTGATATTATAATTTTTACTTCCAACAATTTATTTTTTTGGTAACTTTTTTTTACATCAAAATAGTTAAAAAAAAAAAAAAGCTTGTATTTTCATGCAAATACAAAATTATTATTAAAACCGTTAAATGATTATAAAATTATTTCATTCCAAATTATGGAATACCTCAGCATTTGATATTCTTATTCATATGCCATACATGCATATAATCTGCTGTTTGAGAAACCAAGTGCGAAGTATGTTTGAAATGATACTTGTGTTTATTAGAAAGTAAAGAGACAGAATGTTGTCTACCTGTTTTGTTTATAAGAAATTCTACTTGTCCCCTACCTGTGCAAGAATACAATATTACTGCTGAATGCATTATGCATCAAAAAGCTATTAACAAATACTTTTAAAAAGTAACTATTTCTTTTAAGTATTAGATGATATAAAGTTATTTCATATATAATAGAAATATTTTATTGACTTCTTCTCTTCATTTGAATCAGTAAAATATACGAATAATAAATGTAAAACCATATCTACAAATATAAAAAAAAGGAAAAAAATTGTAAACATTGGTAACAATATCATTGGGAGGGGGGTGTCTAAAATTATCATAAAATTGATATTGTTATATATGTACAGCCCCTAAGTGAAAGTTACAGTTTCTGACGCTGATGAAGAGTTAAATGAATCCTTCAAGTGGAAGAATCCGAGGATGTAGTAATGTTCATAATTCATGAAATTTATTTACTAAAACAGTTAATTAGCACATGACTGCAGCAAAGCTGTTTTGTGCTAGAAATAACAATTTCAACTAAAAACCAAGATGCAGGCGATTACGTATATAACAAGTATTCAGACCAACTGAAAAATTAGAAGATTTATGTCAAAACAAAATATGTCACTAAGACAAATTATAAATAATCTGGGTGTCAATACCTTAAAGAACATAATACATAGACACATCAGAGAATGCAAGAAAAATGTCTTGCAAAGTGCACCTAAGTAAAATTGAAACGTCACCCATTTCTACTCATTTAGAGAAGACTAGTCTGGGTGAGAAAGGGAAGTTTAGGAAGGTGTTCAGAGAGGTATTTTAAGGTAAGCCAGGGCCCACTCATGCTGCTTTGCATGAGATTGATATGCATAAAGCAGTGCCTGTGGCTAACAAACCATATAATTATGACCAGGTTAAGCAGCGTATCATAGATTATCGTATCAAGAAGAAGTTAGATTATATGATAATGCCTATTGATCTTCCCTATGTATCACCAGTAGTATTATGTCGAAAAAATAATGACAAAAAATTGTGATGATCCTGAGGCATGGAGATTTTAAACTGATCACCACAATTTATTTATGGTATTACTCAGTATCTCCCAATTTCCAATACCTTTAATAGATGAAATTTTGGCAAATATAACAGATACTAATTTTATGTTTACCCTAGATTTAACCCTGAGGTATCTTCAAATTCCAATGAAGTTCCAGGATACATCTAAAACAACTTTTATTACTAAAAAAGGACTGTTTCACTTTTAAATGGATGAATTTTGGTCTATTTGGGGCACCATCCATGTTTCAAAAGGCTATGAATAAAATTCTGAAACCTATGCTAGGTAAGGGAGTGAGTGTTGGCCTATCTAGATTATATTATCGTCATGCCGGCTACTTTTGAATAGAATTTAAAGTTGCTCTTTACCCTATTATGTAATGCTGGTTTAACGGTGAAGTTTGAGAAATATAAATTTTTAAGGTGAGAAATAAAGTATTTGAATGTTGAAATTATTTAGGATGGAATCAAAACTAATTCAGAGAAAACAAAGGCTATTACTTCTAACACTTTTCCTGTCGCAAAATGCACCTATGTCAGACCTATTAGTGGAATAATACACAAAATGAATTTTTCTGAGTTGTGCCACTTTTCTTGCGGATGAGTGATATATCCTGAACATGCCAGGTATAAGGTTTATAATTCTAGAATTAATTTCATCACAATATTGTATTTTCAAAACTTTAATAAATTTCATGATATCATTAAAAGATTCAAATAATTTTCCAAAAATTTCTTTGACACACCTTTCATTTATTATAGTAGTTGATAAATTACTTTCTTTAAGACTTGGAGACAAGTCTTTATTCATGCAACAATTATATCCATTACATATTTTAAGAAGAGCTTATAAAAAATTTGATTAATCTGGTCTGATCGCATATTTCTTTTATTAACTTAAAGACTTTTTTTAAAAATGATGTCATTTACACTAGTGTAGGCATTTTGCCTTCTGTGATTAAGCTTAAATCTCAGTACCAATAATATGACCAAAATCTGGAAATCATATTGACAAAACTGTAATTGAACCACCAACTTTTCTTGCAACTGCTGCATACGAAAGACCATTTTCACATAACACAACAATTCTGGTTTTCTTACTGGGTGATTAGTTGCCACTTTGTCTGGACAACACTTGTTTTATTTATTTTTTACACTGTCAATAGAACTAAACAACACACAAACATCCAATTGTACTTGCACTTCAGTTAAGAGAAACTAACTTTTATATCTTTATTCCACAACAAAGGAGTAACAAAATCATAACCATATTTAAAGTCATATTTAACTAAAAAGTACAAATAAAATAAACGAATATAAATATATATTTTCTTAAAAAAGGTAATGCTGGTCCATCTACAAATGAACAGCTCTCAGTTAAAATGAGAAAAATTATTAAAATTGGTTTAGTAAAAATCGTAGGTCAGATGGGTTGAAGGGGGAAAAAAAGGGAGGAAGCTTATATTTTAAATACATTGATTATTAATTTATAATAACTGATTTCCTGAACCAGACAATTTTCATTAAAACAATTTTCTTAAATAAATAGCAAAAATTTAACACTGACAGCTGACTACAAATATTCATTCATAGCTACCTCAAGATATAAAAGTACTGCAAAGCTTCTCTGGGATCTGTTGCTTCAAATTTTTTAGTATACATGATGACCAATCTTGAGAGATTCAGACGACGCATCGGTGGTTTATCAGATGCAGCTTTTGACACTGAAACATAAATACGGTCACAAAAATATTAAAAATCATCACTCAAAAGTTCATAAACTTTTTAAACAATATGTTGCATCTAAAATATTTACAGGAAAATGTTTGGATAGAAAAACATTGACTATTGGAAAAAAATAATAAAAATTCCGACATAGCGAACTCTAAAAAAATCTGCAAATACCTAAAATCCACATATCACTAATGTAAACAACGGAATTTTCAGTTAAGATTTGCAAAACTAAATAAATACAATATCAAGATGGCTATGCTGATTGGCTGATCAGAAGCTGGATAAGTTGTACTGATAAAACGCTAATTACTCAGCAACTGATAGAAGAGAAAATCATACGTGGTATAATGTAATTTTCAGAGCACTCATCAGATGCTAAATCAGAGGATCAAGAAAAAAACCTTACTTTTAATGAGAAATTTGAAGGTAGCGACATTGCATTATCAATGAATCACTATATCTATTGGGGATTTTCCCTCATTTTGAGGGTAGTACAATATTGGAGTTACGCATGAGACTAACTTCGTAAACCGAAACTATCAACTTTGTTTATGCGTTTTCAGTTGAACCAGTTTTATGATTTCCGTCATTATCAATATTATTTTCACGTACCCCCAACAGGCCACGCACACCAGGTTGGGAACCGCTGATCTAAAATATGCAAAGCCCTTGATCCTAAGCTGTCAGATATTTGAAAGTGTACTGTATTCTGAAACTAGATAATGAAAACAAAAACAAATAATTATTTTAAAAACTTTGAAATGGTTCTCATTATTTGAAACAAACATTTTACTCCATAGCTGAATTTGGAACTTCAAATTCTGACCAATATCTAAAATTCAAGTTATGTATTTTTTTCTGCACTCAGCATATTTCATTACAATTGCATATGATTAAGAGTAATTTTTTTCACTTCTACTTTTGTGCAGCAACAATACATTTTAGATCATGTCAACTAATTGAGATCTGTTAACAAAAACTCACTGTATTACTGTGATACATATATGCTACATTATGAAACATTAGACAAATAATTAAAACAATCATCTCTGCAAATGATAAAAGAATATTTGAAGCATCTTTGTAAAAAATTTGTAGTCTGAATGCTAAATTATGCAAAACAAGACCAATCTCTTTAAATTATGAAAACTGAAAAATTTAAAGAGATTTTTAGATTTAATTATTAAATTTTTGATACTTTTCTGTTAGTCGGATGTCAGTGATAAATTACGAAACACGTTTTACAATTGTCACAAAATACATGTTTCAATTGCCATCATTTGCATTACAAACATTATATTTAAAATACACAGCTTTAACTCATTCCATTTTAAATACAAAATAAAAAAGTTTTTAATAAAATAATACCATAATAAACAAACAGTATTTATTTCAAGATCAAAGTATTGTTCCTATTTTACAAATCAAAAGCTGCTATTGGGGAGATTTATCGCAATTTTTTTCGCAAATTTATTTATTGCAAAATTAAAGATTTTGTCACGCCCAACCGATGAAATTCGCAATTTTTACTTTCTTCTATCTATAACAGAAGAAAGAATTGTAATCAAAATTTTTTTTCGACGGATTTATATGATTTAGGGGTCAGAGATTCCGAAAAACACGTTTTTACAAAATGTCTGTCTGTCCGTCCTCATTGTATCATCAAAAAGTGAATGAAGTTATGCTTCAAATTTAACAGAATTTTTTTTTCAATGTCTTTGGCTATGGCAAGCAGGTTCTATTAGAATTTGGGGATATTTCGACGAAAGGGGGCGCTGTGATCGATATTTTTGTTCCATTTTCACTATTCAGGGTGGTTACAAATATCTTATGTTAAAATTCCATGATATTTCCAGGTTAACCTTAAAGTTCCAAGTTAGTGTTAAAATAATGAAATTTCCATAGGTTATTTCCTTTAACAACACTACTCTGATATATACTGTCATTATTTATTTTTAAGAAATCACACAAGTTATTTAAACAGTGATTATTTAAATTTTTTTTTTTTTTTTCATTTTTCTTCAAGAAATTCTGAAATTATTTAATGTTAAAGTGCTTTTATTATAACCAATAAAAATACCTTAGTATTGTGCATATGTAGTACTTACTTTCTGTTAATATAAATAACATAACACAAAGAATAAGCATACATATATAATTGAATGAGTGTATTACAAGACATTTAATAAGTTTAATTTTATTATTAAAATTTTACAAAGAACAAAAAAGTAACTGTTAAAAACGTACCAAAACTCAAAGTTTTTTTCATTAAAAAAAATATTTACTCTTTTATTGCTTTTATCTCCTCCATTAGTATCTTAATTTCTTTATTTGCTTTTACATTCAGCTTTATACTTTCAATTGTGTTATTAATTTCTGTAGTCGCCAACTTTATTCTTTTCTTTTTAGCTTCGGAAGCATCTTTTTCTAAGAAATCTTTTCCTTTTCTTTTCTTTTACAGCATCAGCTAGAGCTCTGAACATGTATTTTTATAACTTTGAGTGAATTTTAAGGAATCTCATAATTATTAATATTGCTTACGGATGACTTTATTTTGTCGTAGACAACTCTTTGTGCAATCAGGATATCCTCTTTAAGATTGTCAATGAGACATTCTGAATTAATTGAAAAACCTCTTTCTACATTGGCATTTCTATGAAATAATACCATGACTATTTTCATGACCATATTTATACCCTAACAATCACCAAACTTATTAAATATATCTCTCCAAAATATATCAATTCTGGAATCTTGGTGTTTATAAGCTTTCAGTTTTTCTTTGGTGTCAATGTCAAAGCATACCTTTAAATATTCTCTTTCAGCATTGTCGACTTCATTATCACTGATAATTCTGCTGTCTACTAACATTGTCAAAAGATTTTTTATGTGTTTTTTTCTTGAGTTTCATTTCTGGCTACATCTGGGTCAAAACAAGTTAAGGCTTATGCTAGAGGATAAATAAGGAAAAATCTTTGCAATAACTTTAAGCATAATGCTTTAGACAAGATACAGAATCTTTGCAGAATTGTAAAATCTTATAAGAAATTTTCTGCACCACATGTGCCATAACCTAAGTCAATTGTAGATGCTGATTGCAAGTTTTTATTATTAGACAAACCTATTTTATGAATGTAACCATATATAGGTACGCTCTCTTTAACAAGTTTTTAACATTATATTTCTAACTATTGATGTTAGAGAATTACAAAGAAAAGGTGCCATTGGAACATCTATTTAATACTCTTTCAAAAAAAGTTCGACTTCCTTTGAGAGAGATTTGAAAAAAGCCAATTTGGCTTCTAAAAGTTCATCTTCTACAAAATTTGCCACAATTTTGAAGCAAGCACAAGCTGGTTCTTTTTCATCTTTTCTTGCACACTGAACGAATTTTCTAATATGTGACAAATTATCGATAGCACATTGACACACATGTCTAACTATTCTGCAGCCACCTAATTGAACAAATTTTTTTAGGATATAGATCTAAATCTGTATATTCAGAATATAGAACTAGAGGAGCTGGTACATCTTTAAACAAATTGTAGAGGCTATGGAAAAGACTGATTATGACCATTTGGTCACTTGAATACCTTTCATAAAGGCTCCATACAAAATATGTAAATCACAGGTATCAATGTTCAGTAAATTGGGTACCAATCTTTGGCGCACGAATAGTTCAGCTTTTAAATCTTACTAAAACTTTAAATTAACATTAAGTCCATCCATTGAAATCTGAACTATAGTTTTCAAGTTTAAGGAAGATAAAGCAGTTTTAAAGCTTTCTCGAATTTTATCAGATATTGAACTATCTAAAAAAGTTGAAGTTAAGCAACGTGCACGTAAAGGTGAAAATAAGTACTCGCCAGTCGCCACTCGTCGATTAAACTTGAAAAACTATTAAAAATATGGCGCGATTAAAAATGTATAATTAATAATGGCGATTAAAAATATGGAAAGAACCAGCCAAATACAGGATTTTCAGATTTCCTTTTTTTCCCCTAAAGTTCGCGATTTTTTCGCACTCGTTCGACGATATTCACGATTTTTCAGCACACGATCGACGATATTCAGGAATTTTCTGTACCCGATCGACGATATTCAGGAATTTTCTACACCTGATCAACGGTATTCATAATTTTTCCACGCCCGTTCGACGATAGTTATAATTTTTACGTGCCCGTTTGATGAAGTTCGTGATTTTTATGTGCCCGATCGATGAAATTCATGATTTTTATGCACCCGCCTGACGATATTAATGATTTTTAAGCGCCCATTCGACAAAATTCATGATTTCTTTCGCTCCCGATCGACAAAATTCATGATTTTTACGCACTCAACTAACGATATTAATGATTTTTACTCATCCTACCGACAAAATTCATGATTCTTCCGCACCCGTTCAACGAAATTCATGATTTTTATGCACTCGACTGACGATATAAATGATTTTTACAGACCCGATCGACGAAATTCATGATTTTTACGCACCCTAGCAATGATATTAATGATTCTTCTGCACCCGTTCAACGAAATTCATGATTTTTATGCGCCCGATCGACGAATTTTATCATTTTTACGCACCGATTTATGCACCCGTAACATTATACACACCCGATTCATAATTTTTACGCTCCCCGTTCTATGAAATTCATGTTTTTTTCTGCGCCAGATTGGCGAAATTCATGAATTTTACACACCGATCGACAAAATTCATGATTTTTACTTTTCCAATCTACGAAATTCATGATATTTACGCTTCCGATCTACAAAATTCATGATTTTTACGCTCCCGTTCAACGAAATTCATGATTTTTATGCTCCCAAATGACGAAATTTGCAATTTTTTCCCGAAACTAACTGCCGAAATATACACAATTCCTACATTTCTGGAGATGTTGGCCATTTTTGGCTCGTAGGCCATAGGTTATACATGTGTAATGTATATCATGTTGTGGGTTAGCATTTAGTGTATACAAATACCTATTTTATTATTGTCAGATCTTAATTCTAGACATCTAGACAAATAATTTTTTTTAAAAAGGTACTTATGTAGTTATCTACACAAGTACTTAAGCTTAGTGAGACTTATGTAGTTAGCTACATAAGCATGTTGTGTATAACTTTGCTGTTAACTTGTTTTAAAATTTAAAACCGATTGGAAATTAGTATCTCAATTCAAAACAATATAAATTAAAATATTTTTATTTAGTACATAAATTACTTGTTTACTTTAAAATCATTATATATTTTTTAAATTATTAAATATTCAGTGACATAAATGTGCTTACTGACTACTAAAGAAATTGTTCTCACTAGCCCGTAACTGGCTACTAAAAAAATCAACCTACCGGCCAGTGGCTACTAAGCAAAATTCCTTATTTTCACCTTTACGTGCACATACTTGATTTTGATCAAAACACCAAAATTACATTTACATTCATTTGAGTTTTCTGTTATATTTTATTTAAAGATTCATCAAATCCTACTGTTACGTATTTACATTTTGATAATTTATCCAACAGTTCATTTTGAAAATATGGGAAGATTCCATACAGTACAGAAATATGCAATTTTACTCTTTCTCAATTTCATTTTCTGTGCTATTTCGCTATCTAGAAAAAGTGTTTGAAATAGTGAAACATCTCTTTATGACATTCCCATTGATTTATGTGTCACTACTGAATGAATGCATCATAATATTTCAGCTTTTAACACACTTATCATTAAAAAGAAGAGACTTTAAGCCACGAGGCTTGGAAACTGTTAATTGAGTTATGTTTTCTGCAACTGAAACTTTTTCTGAAATGAGAGTATTATCAATGTCCTCAGTTGATGAATAAGAAATGGAAGGTACAGATGTTTTAGATGAATTTGAACACAATGAACCTGCAATAGATGATGGAAAGGAATTGGATGAAACCCCAACACTCAATGATTTAGACAAATCTAACCTGCTAATTATGTTTCTCCTCTACTCAAACTTCACAAACCTACTGCCAATGAAATATGATCTGTCTAACCCCACCTTTGAAGAGCTGTGAAGTGCTGGTGTGATGGAGAAAAAGTTTTTCTTTTTTCCCCTTTAAGATTACAGTTGAACTTACACTTATCATTACAGGAAACAGATGAAATTGCTCACTTTAAGTAAACAATATGCAAAATCATTACTGAATTCCCCAATGTTATATTTACTGAATAGCCCTTTCTGTTTCCTGAAATGATTACACATAACACATTTCACAGTAAACTGAAATTAAAATTTGTTTGGATGAATTTCCAGGATTGAGTTGAATTTCTATGATTTTTCCATAATATTTCCAGGTGAACAAAATTCCTTGATATTTCCATGTTTTCCATGTTTTCCAGGTCTGTGACCACCCTGACTATTGTATCATCGAAAAGTGTATGAAGTTATGCTTCAAACTGAACCACATTTTTTTTTCTGTTTTTGGCTATGGCAAGCAGGTTCTATCAGAATTTGGGGATATTTTGACGAAAGGGGACGCTGTGATCGATATTTTTGTTCGATTTTCACTATTGTATCATCGAAAAGTGTATGATGTTATGCAGATAATGAAAACAAATTTTTTTTATATGTTTTTGACTGTGGCCAGCAGGTCCTACTTGAATGTGGGGATATTCCGCCGGAAGGAGGTGCTGTGATAGCCATTGAAAGATTTCAAATTCAAAAAGATGTACAAAAAAATTAGAAATCCTAAAAGTTTTTTCCGTTAAATGTTCGCCTTGATCCGGAGCAATTTTTGTTTTGCTTCTATCTTAAAAAATGGCAGAGATATAGCAGTTTGAAATTTTAGGGTGGTTGACATTTTCAAACAAGACTGCAAAATTCATCCATAAACGGGTTTAATTTATGAGTTTTAGTTAACATAGTATCGGCAAATTTTCTTTCATTGTTGTAACCATTGTTCCTATTTTTATGTGCTTAACACTATATATTTATATTAGCCAAGTCAAATTCTCGCCAAGCTTGGCAACAGTTGGTGAAACATCGTCAGATTCGGCGACAAAAATAGGTTGCCATAAATGAAGCCAATTTGGCTGTAGAGAACTAATTTGGTGATATTCTCATTCAAATTCAATGTTGACGAGAACTGGGAATGAATCTTCTTTAGTTGGGTTCCACGCATTTTAGCTTCGTGTTTTCCAGTAAAATTAGCTAAAATTGTAGAACCAAGGAATAGGGAGGCTATCTGTTCCTGTCAGTACAGGCCAGAAGGACTTTTCGTAGTTTAGTATACATCAGTTGATCGCATCCCGGTAACCCGACGCGATGATTCGCAAGCAGCTGATGCACAACAGAATGACGAAAAATATAGATTTTATTGCCGATGTGATTGCGAATTTTGAAGTATTAAAATGACTGAGATAGAAGAAAGTTTTGGGATTGGCACATCCGACTAGTTTTTACAGAAGTCGATGGACGAAATTTGCAATTTTTTTACATGAGCAATTGACGAAATGTGAGATTTTTTTTAACCTCGAGCGATTGACAAAATTCACAATGTTTTTTTTCTGTGAGCGGTTGACGAGTTCTGGATTTTTCTTGTAGCAAATTAACAAAATTCATGACCTTTCTGCACCCAATTGATGAAATTCAAGATATTTTACATGACAAACATTATAAGATATTTGTAACCACCTTGTCAAGAAAACAGTTCCATACATAAATTTTTAGATTTCAATGAATTTATCAATGATTTCCGTTGTCTTATAAACCATAACGTTGTCTTAGCCAGGTGTGTTTGCACCTGGTTAATGGAAAAGTTTCTTTATTTTTTAAAAGTAAGATATAATATACACATTATTGACAGAATACTTTTGAATAATATCATATAATGCACCTAATTTTTTCTTTTCCCATACACTTTTGAAGCACATAAAATGCCAAAATTTTGTAGAAAGTAATAGAATTAGTGCATTTTAAAAGGTCCAATATTACTTTCCATTATTGTATGGTCTCTAGGAACTTTGCCAGAGTGCCCTCATAGGTACTTACCACTGTTAAGCACTAAATCCTGAAGTATAATGCTTTGGAAGTTTTAATCTGTGTCCCATGCAATCTATTCACAGTTGCAGGATGTTATATTGCCATAAACAGTTTTTCAACTAAACTGGAGAAGAAAGCAAATCTTTTGAAATAATTTTTTTTTTTTTTTTTTTTTTTTTTTTTTACAGTAATAAAAAATAGCAGATATATATTTTTTCTTTTGTTAATTAAGTTAACCAATTTTAATAAAATTAAATAAAAATTTATTAGTAAGAGTAGCTCCTCTCCTCACCCCTCTGTTTAACAGTCAAACAAATATTGCTTTAGTGCTGGATCTTTCCATTACACTTTTACCATACCAGAAGGACATGGAATAGATTTCTTGACTTGAAAGATCTTTCTCATTAACTAACTTCTGAAGAACAGTGACAGTAAATTTATTGTAATATAATTTTAATACTATACAATAGGGGTGCACAAGCGCAGCCTTTATAAGAGGGCCAACATCCGTAGCACAGACAAAATTTTGTTTCGCGAAGGAGGGGGGATTGACAAAATCCGCAATTTTGTCCATGAGTGATTGTCAAAATTCACAATTTTTTTTTTTTTTTCCCGTGAGCTATTGAGAAAATTTGCAATTTTCCCCCACAACCGGTTGACGAAATTAGCGATTTTCAACTGATATACAATGAAGAAATTCACAATTTTTTTCGGTGACAAGATTAAAGATTTTGTCATGTCCAACCGATGAAATTCATAATTTTTTTTACTGCAGTTGATGGACGAAATTTGCATTTTTTCCCCATGAGCAATTGACGAAATGTGAGAAATTTTAACCCCGAGCGATTGACAAAATATGCAATGTTTTTTTCTGTGAGCAGTTGACGAAATTCTGGATTTTTCTCGTAGCAAATTAACAAAATTCGTGATCTTTGTGCATCCAATTTACGAAATTCGCAATTGTACAGCGCCCGATTGATGAAATTCGTAATTTCCCCCCCAAGTCATTGGCAAAATTCACGATTTTTTTTCTTGAACAGTTGACAAAATTTACGATTTTTTTTCGTGAGTAGTTGGTGAAATTTGGGATTTTCTTCGGAGCAAACTAATGAAATTCACAATTTTTCTGCACTTGATTGACGAAATTCATGATTGGTCAGTGCTCGATTGACGAAATTCTTGATTTTTTTCCGCCAGTGATTGGCAAAATTCATAATTTTTCCCTTGGGCGATTGGTAAAATTCGCAATTTTTTCATATGACGAAACTTGCAACTCTGGAATTTGCATGTTTGGCATCTATGGTCTCCATCGGTCAATTAATGAAATTCACAATTTTTTTTTTTCTCTCTACAAAATGGCAAAATTCGAGATTTTTCTGCGGCCATTGGACAAAATTCGTGATTTGTCCATGCTCGACGAAATTTGCAATTTTATGTGATCGATCGACGAAAATTGCAGATTTTTTCCAATGATTTACAAAATCCATGATTTTTTTTTCTTGAGCGATTGACGAAATTTACAATTTTTTCATGTGTCATTCATAATTCTGGAATTTCCGAGTTTGGCATCGATGATTTCCACCGGCCAATTAATGAAATTTACGATTTTTTTTCTCATGACAAAATAGCAAAATTCATGATTTTTTGACGAATTTTGCAAACTTTCCGTGTCTGTTTAACAAAATCCAAGATTTTTCCACATCCGATCAAAGAAATTAATGATGATTTCCCACGATTTAGGGACAAAATTTGCAAATTTTTCCCGTGACTTATTAACGAAATTCAGAATTTCTGGATATGTTGGCATATAGGGTCTCCACGGGCTACAGGTTGTGCATTCAAACTATACAAATTTAATATACACATTCTATGTGAACACACAGAAATCATCCAGTGGTTGAGGTTAAACTCATAACTTTCCATTCCTGAGTTTAACATGTATACTAGAGTCGGTCCAGCATGCAGTAGAGTTTGTCCAAAAATGACATCCTCAGATTGGGGTTTATTTGTTATTTTATTTATTTTTTTTGTGAGTCTGGTTCAATTTGTGTTAACTTCTACTTTTTGCTGAGAGTCGGGTTGATTTTCATTCTTTCGAGTTTGAAGGAAAAAAGTCCAAAATACTTTTTTAGTTGAAAAAACTATATACACAGGGCTGCTCTTCAAAAATTATTGGAAATAGTTGCTTTAATAACCTTCAAAGTCAAAAATAGTAGCAGCACATAGTTGCATACCATGGCTAATTTAGTAACAAAATAGTTGCACTTAAAGTATTATCTAAAATGTCAGTGTTACATCAGGATTTTTAGTGATTTCCCACTTAAGAATTTTCTGTCTTTTCCTTGACTGCTCAAAATTATTAGTTTTCTCGACTACAGTGATACATTTCATATATGCACATACCAATTCAATATTGTTTTAATAGTATTACCCAATTATCTAACAAAAATTTTAAAAGTAACTCATTGTCAAAAGTAACTTGCATTTTAATTTATAACTCAGCATCTATGATTGTCCCAAAATGATACTTTCAGATATTATAGTAAATAAATATAATAGTAGCATATATTTTTTTGAAAAAAATTAAATTGAAATTTGAAATTACTTCTGATGGAGTTTTCGGGTTTGGGTCGATCACAACCTGACCAGCATAGAACTATCTGGCACTGCTTAAGGTACAATTTTTGAAGATTTCTATTACATGAATTCCAAAACTAATGTCAATGAATGAACCTTGTTTTTATAAGTTATGCCTAAGTTCACTTCATTTATATTGATATACCCTCATGGATAAAATGTAAAGTTTTGCAGTGATAGATGGCATTATAAGCAGCAGTCACAGAAATTTATAAGCAGATTGAGAAAGGTGCAATTGTAAATTATTTGTGATAGTCAAGCTGCTTCATGTTTGTTGATTTTGCATGTTGTAAGATGGTTCGAAATAAAGACGTAACTCACTGGCAGAAAAGAAGTCGTTCTAAAGGACATAATGTAAAAAAAGAGTTTGCTGGTATATCACACAGTACTTTGAAATGTGTTTTTAGCTAGTGGAAAGAAACACAGTCCATCGAATCAGTGTGAGAACTGCAGTCAAAAGAAGATATTCACTGATCGATGATGTGAAATGTGAGACAGGGATATTGGACAAGAAATGAATTTAAAAATTATAATAAAGAAGATAATTAAAGATAAAATAATAAACAATATAAAAATATTGAATATAATAAATCTAATTATCTAAAACCTCTTACTCACACCACATAAAAGGCCAAAGAAATCATATAGTAGTAGTGGAATTAACTGTAGCATTGTGAAGAATGAAATCTAATAAAACGATCCTCAGAAATTGAATTTTCAAAATATTTTTTGTAAAAATACAATTAAGTTTTAATAAATTGTTGAAGTAAATATATTTTCACTTAATAATATTCTTCATCAAATTTTGTTGTAAATATTTTATGAAGTTAAAAATTTTCAAAATATTCTTTATACAGTAGAAAGCCACTAATCCGCAAAGCTTGGTTCCAAGTGTTGTGCGGATTGGAGGCTTTTTGCGGATTACAGGCCATGTCAATTTAATCTTTGTTTACATTTTTTTAAACTTATATTTTGGACAAATTTAGATTGCTAATACTAAAATATACATAAATTACACATTTTAATATATAGATAAAGTAATAACTATGTAAAAAATAATTTATTATTTTTTAAATTTCTTAAATATGGCATCAATTGTTGTCTGTTTTAAGACATTTGGTTTATAGTGTTGAATTTTATCTTTAAGTAAGAGTTCAAAAGCAATATATATGTATTTTTTTATGTGTTTTTCAATTTTATAATTACGATTTAATGAAAAAATAAATAAATTATAAAATATATTGTCGAAGTAAGGATTTTTTATCATTAAAATAAAAAAAAAAAAATCACAAAAGCCAAATTGTATTTTACAAGTACTGTATGAAGAAATGAATATATAAAATAATATACTAATTAAATGTGCTTTCATTTTAAACTATAAAGAAAAATGTTATATGATATATAATAGCTATATATAAAGATAAGAAAAATGTTAAAATTGGTGAACAAAAATTTCAAAATTTTGTCACCATTGAAGCATTTTTCAAGAAATAAATTTCTTTGTTTACATTCATAAATTGATTGCGGATTAGAGGCCTTTGCGGATTAGCGGCGCTCTACTGTATATATATTTTCAAAATTAAAACAAGTCTCATTCAATAAAAATATTTTAATTAAAGATTTACTATGACTATTTATTTGAGCTGAAATGAAAGTAATAAAATGATATAAACTTACCTGTAGAAGAGAAGACAAACAAAAAATAGCACAATTTTCTCAACATCTAATATTTCTTTTATTCAATACTAGCTAACCCGCCTGGCGTTGCCAGGGCCTGAGATAATTACAATTTCAGAGAAAGGCATTAAACCCCTCCCTCCCCATACTCGCAAATATAATGAATAATTTGTTCAAGAGAACCACCGTCACCTACATTAAGGCAATCATTAGAAAAATAATTACATTTTTCTGATAATTAGAACATAGCGAAGACGCTATGCTAAAATAGCCAGCAGATGACACCCCTTCCCGACCTCAATTTCAAATCTATATCTTAATTAGTTACCTAAATATTTGTTCATTAGTAAAAATTGGCAATTATTTCCTTTCATTTTTGCAAACTAAATGGAGGGATCGGCCAGAGAAACAGATCTCTTGGTAGTTCAGTTTTTAATGAAAGCAGATCCCTCTCTGAAACTTTCTCGGATTGTTTTTACTGGCAGCGGCAGATTTTTGCATAAATTAAAAAAAATTTTCAAAAATCAAATAGTCAGATCCAGAATATTTTTTTACATATGCTCAGAAATTTTCAAATTGATATCTCAATTAGTTTTCTTAAAATTCGCTAATTAGTAAAATAATTTCGAATTCGTTCATTTCCGCTTGCAAATCCAATGCGGCGGTTCGTTTCTTTCGCCATTTTGATTTAAAAGATGTCATTTTAGAAGCGATGGTTAATGAGAATCTAATTAATATCTAGGATAATTATCAAAAGATTAGGTGCACCAAGAGAGGGTTTGGACTACCTAAATCTAAATTTACAGACATCTAGGTGCGCTAAATTTTCCTAGCCATCACCAACAGACACACAGAGCGAAACTTTATTTTATTAGTAAAGATTTCCCATATAAATCTATAATTTAACTATTGGAGGATATTTAACTATTGGATCCTTATTTTTTACCTTTCAGATTTATTTCAAATATGATTTTTAATTCATTAAAATATTGCACAGTAAGCAGATTCTTTAGGTTTCTCACATCAATTTAAATATCTAAACAAGAACGAAAAATCATGCGTCAAGCATAGATTATGTAACACTTTCCAACGCTTCCAAAATAATTTTACAGATCATTACCGTTTAATAAGCTGAAAGATAACATCTAAGTAAATAATTTAGAAAACGCATAACATATTTAAAAAACATAATTTCAGGAATTTCCAACATATACAATATTCGGAAAAATATCCGAATACTTTTATTCAGCCCTGTATATGATCTATAGATTTGTATATATACCACATAGGATGCTAAATTTTAGTTTAGTTAGAAAACGCGTAGCACAGTATAAAATTCTCCTTCTGGAGTTTCTGTCAATAAACGGAAATGTGTTCGCGAACTTTTGTGCTGCCCTGTATAGGATCTACAGAATTTATACACACCAAGTAATAGACAAAAAGTGAGTTAAATTTAAAATCGCGTTCAGCAACTTAAAACGCACTTCCAGGAATTATTGTTAACAGACAGTAGAGAATTCTTTTGTGTGTCCCTGTAAATGAACGATGACTGCTATACACACAATATTCTGTAGTAAGTCTCTTGTAATGCACCTTTGTGATATATATATAAGTTTCAATGCGTTTAAAATAGTGAAACATTATTTAATTAAACCGCAAACGATTTTTCTCCATAGACGTAATGTAACGGAATTCTTTTGATTGTCCCTGTAAAGTAACTATGAATGCTATGCACACCCTATCCCATATTAAGCTTCTTGTAATGCACCTTAGTGGTATACAGGGTGGTTATAAAATAAGTATCTCAATTTGGAGCTGTCTGTAGCTCGAAGTAATGATCCGAATGAAACCAAAATCGGTATACTTACTATTCGAGAAGGGGGAAGCAGAATGGAATAATAATAAAAAAATTATTTCAATAATCACCGACAGATGGCGCTACTGAGTGTGAAATGTAATGTGTAATACAAGGACAAAAAATTAAGGCGCAGACCGAATGGCACACATAATTTATTGGAAAATGTCGCAGTGAACATGGTTACTCTTTTGCATGGCGGTGCCACGATCATGTTCAGGTTCCACACGGTCATTGTGCTAGAGGACATAATCCAGGCTCTACACAACTTGCTCAACTGCGGAATGTAATGCATCAGGAATGATGTTTCATACATGTTATGATATGCAGTACAGTCATTGAGGTTTGTGACACCTTCACGGTACACAATATTACACATTACATTTCACACTCAAAAGCGCCATCTGTCGGCGATTATTGCAATAAATTTTTTATTGTTCCATTCTTCTTCCCCCTTCTCGAATAATAAGTGTACCGATTTTGGTTTCATTCCTGTTATTCCTTCAAGCTACAGACAGTTCCAAATAGGGATACTTATTTTATAACCACCCGGTATATAAATTACAATGTATTTGAAACTGCGTGACATCCAGGGATGAGATTGACAAAAAAGCTGAAAACTGTGCGAACGACGTTTGAGCAATAATAGTTATGAATTTCAAGCGGCACAAATATTATAATTGGCATTAAAATATATATCTTTTTAAATATATATATATCTATATATACATATTACATACAATATATATTCTAAAGATAACATTGTATATTATTATATATATTATCCTATATTACATACAATATATATTACATCAATTTAGTTTTGAGTAAATTAAAAAGAAATTAACAACAAGAATTAAGCAGAAATTATTTACGTACTCTAATAAAAAGTCTATTTTACCAAGATACAGCACATTAACAAAACCCTTCATTGGCATGAACATTTTTTTAATTGAAATTTTGAAAACAGTAAGACACTTTTCTTGAAACAGCAAATTAAGTATATGCTAATAATTGCAATCACCTTAAATAAATGATAAAATACTAGAGTTCCCACTCTTTTTTAAAATAAAAAATAAGTTTTTAAGGAATTAAAGTTTCTAAGGACATTATCAGTGGCACCAACTAGTCAGTGCCGTGGTTATTCCGAATTTTAGGTCATTTTTACCAGTCAGCTTGAAGCCAGTTTTTGGATTTTTTTAATAAATTTTTTTTAATTTTATTTGTTTTCACATTTCATAGCGAATTTCCTACATAACTAAAATAAATTTGGTTTCAATCTTTTAACCCAATGCATTAAATTTTGATGAAATCTGCATATTTTCAGCGATCCTTTGACGAAATTCATGTTTCTACAGCTATCCTTTAACGAAATTTGCATTTTTAGAGTGATCTTTTGGCGAAATTTGCATTTTTACGGCGATCTTTTGGTGAAATTCGCATTTTTATGGCAATCTTTCGGTGAATGCCGCATTTTTACAGCGATCTTTTGGCAAATGTCGCGTTTTTACGGCAATCTTTTGGCGATATTCGCGTTTTTACGGCGATCTTTCAGTGAAATTCGCGTTTTTACAACGATCTTTTGGTGAAATTCGTGGCTTTTCAGCGATCTTTTGGCGAAATCCGAGGTTTTTCAGCAATCCTTTGGCGAAATTCGCGTTTTCACCGCGATCCTTTGGCGAAATTCGTGTTTTTACAGCGATCATTTGGCGAAATTCGCGTTTATTCAGCGATCTTTTGACAAAATTCGCGCTTTTTTGCGATTTTTTGACGATTTTCGCATTTTTCACACGATTGTTTGATAAAATTCATGTTTTTTCAGCAATCCTTTGATAAAATCCGCATTTTTTCAGCGATCCTTTGATAAAATTCGCGTTTTTTTTTCTGCGATCTTTCGACAAATTTCTTGTTTTTTCGGAAAATCCGAAAATGATGAAAAAGTGGAAATGGGAAATAACAAAAAAGCAGAAATCCGCGGAAGAATCTCATGCTTGGTGACATCATTAAAATAAACCGCAAATGATTTTCCCCCATAGACCGTAATGTAACGGAATTCTTTTGAGTGTCCCTGTAAAAAAACGATAAGTGCTACACACTTCAGTTGAAATAGGGAACATGCTATAGATAACGACAATAACATATAAAAATTGCAGGGCAATCCGAGCATATTTACGGGAGTTAGAGCACGGACAGACGGCAGACAAACCAAAGTCATAAACACTTTTCAACTAGGTTGGAAAATGTTAAAAAGTATATAGTTGCCAACATCAAAACTAACAGTATAGTTAACTTAAAAGGGATGCTCAATGTTGTTAACAGGATTCAGTGTATATCATTGTGGAAGGAAAAGTCTAAAGTTGCAGATATATATATATGATCATTAAAAGATGTAATAGTTCATAAAAGTTTTTCGTCCTCATGAATTTAAATATTATTGTTCCATAATAATGATTGATGAGCTGTAAATGATATCCAATGTACTTTTAAATGAAGATTTTTAGTAGCTACCCATCCATAAAAGAGGCAGATTCTATTTAGAATCTCTGTAACAATTAAACTCCACAATTTATTATTCCACTTATTATGAGAAGATAAACAGTGGTCAATTCTAATAATACTTGTAGATGAAGCCACGAAGATGAGCTACTGACATTTTTGGAAGAGCTTCTAAGCGAAAAGATGAGTATCTGAATGTCCGTAGACAATGTTGTTTCTTAATTATTGAATTATTACAAAGAAAATTATTGATTTACTTAAGTACATTTCTTCGATGAATGATAACACGATGATCACAGGAACAGATGAAATTTGTCAAACAATTTTAATGATGTTGAATCATACGAAAAGTCTTTTCAAGATTTCTTTAAAAAAAAATTAACGTTGATGGTCTTTGTAGGGATCTTCTTTTCTAAAAAATAAAATCTGAACTCCCAAAAAGCCAGACCAACTATCACTATATAAGGGATCCGAGTGCCCCAAGAATAGATGTCTTCCTCACTAATTGTCACAGAACTGACAGATTCAAAGCATACGGCTTCCCTTCTCTACAACCAATTTTCTTTTCAAATTTTTAGCACATCAAAAAGCGTATTGTTGTTGCCAGATTCGCAAAACATCGCTAACCACAGTTGGTTGGTAGCGTAAAATGTGTAAAGGTGCATTCAGCATCACACAGATTGACAGCAGTCTAACCCAATGGAATTTTATTTATCAATGTGGGTGGCTCAATTCTCGCTGCGACTGATGCTGGGTTTAAGGAACTAGAACACAATATTGCTTCCAAACTGTTAGAGAAAAATTAGAAAGATGTTTTATCTCAAGATGATGCTAAAAACAAAATGTCTAATCTCATACGCAATTTTTTTGTGAGCGTGTAGTTCAAAATCGTAAATGATAGTAAATTATTTTTACGTTCAATTGGGCTTAAATTTTATTAAAATGCATGAAAATTAAGCCAAATTTAATGATTATTTTAGGTACATAGCTAGAAAATAAAATAAAAGCAATGCATATATTATTAATTAAGATTTTGAATAAAGATAAATTACTTAGAATATAAATGCTTATTTATCTATTGAAAGATACAGTGACTTAAAGATCGTTTAGATAGAATGAAAATATTTACTGGAATTTTAAGATGATCGACATGCAATAGATAATTAACTGTAATGAAAATAATTAATCATTAATAATGATTTTAATGGAAAATATAGAGAGATTATTTTGAAAATGAATAATTTATAAGATAAACTTTGCTGAAATTATATTGAACTAAAATTGAAACTTTATATTTAATTATAGTAATTGCTTTAGATATAAATTTATTTAATTAACATAAGAAATGATTATTTTTGAATTTGAATTAAGTGAAAAGATCGTTTAAATATTATATTTAAGATGAAAACATATTGTAAATTTTCTGAAATAATTAATAAGATCATTAACATTATAAGAATACTTTTCTTGTTTTAGAACTCTAAATTTTGAACTGAAAAATTACAAATAAGATTGTGAATGTAATAAAATTTCTGAAATTAAGTACTAATTTATATTATTTGAAATAATTAATAAAAATTGGAAAAGTAATTTAATATTATAATTTTAAAGATAACAAGTGAAGGAAGGAAAAATGTTTCACCTTTAACAATCAAAAATTTCAAAGATTGTCACACAAATTGATTCAAAACAAGGTGGCAATGGCCGGAAAGCATGAATGCTGAGCCACACATTCAAATTTCTGAGTAATCTTTGCGAACGAAACTTCTTCATATGGATATATGTGGCACATTATCATGGAAATCATCCATGCTAATATGTTCATACAAAAAGACATATATGCAATAGGATAAATATCATAAAAAGCATGCTGTGGGGGACTGGAAACAAGTCATCTGCTCTGATAGGTCTCGTTTTTGCATCTACATCATGATGCCAGACATAGAGGGCATAACACGCTGAATGAAGTTTTCATGAGGACTATGTTTAAGGTATGGTACAAGCACAAGGTTGGTCTGTGACGTTTCATGTACTTTGAATTGGGTATCCTTATCGAAATTAATAAGACACTAGCTGGCTTCGCCCGCCAGTGGGCCCCTAATTTACTTCGGTGCCACTAAACTTTTGTATTCTCCGGCTCGCATCCCCCTCGAGCCGAACAAACCTCCGACCCGGGTCCCCACTGCCTTCGGCACTGTATACCGGTCGTGCTACGCACGCACCAGATAATCCCTTAAATTGCATATCGAATAGTATAAATCTCAAACTGAACAAACCTCCGGCTCGGGTCCCTGCTGCCTGCGGCACCGTACAGCAGTCGTGCTGCAGTATACGGTAGTTACGCCTTCCGCCAGCAGGTCGTGCAATCCGTTTATACGATCATAACTGAAAGAACGAGCCTCCGACCCTGGTCCCCGCTGCCTTCGGCACCGTATACCAGTCGTGCTACGCACGCACCAGATAATCCCTTAAATTGCACATCGAATACTATAAACCTCTAACTGAGCGAACTGCCGGCTCGGGTCCCCGCTGCCTGCGGCACCGTATAGCAGTGGTACTGCGCACACGCTGCTGTATACCTTCCACCACCAGGTGGCGCAATCTGTTTATACGATCATAACAGAAATCGTTATGGCTTTCAATGTCGAGTCGAATGAGCCATACCCTGTCGTCTTCGTGCCCATAGAACCGGAAATAGGAAAGCGCCCCCTGGTGGTGAAAAAACGAACTGAAATCGATAAGCTCTATCGATGCCGAGTCGACTGAGCCAAATCGCGTCGTGATGTGACCCATAGAACCCTAGTGGCAAAATTCTTTAATTACACCTACCACCACCAGGGGGCGCAATCTGTTCTATGCGAACTAACCCAAATCTGTAAAGCTATTGAAATCCAGTCGAAAGAGCCAAAACCCGTCGTAATCGGGCCTATAGAACCAGATTTACGGAAGCGCCCCCTGGTGGTGGAACTGGAAACTAAAATATGTAAGCGCTATTGATGTCGAGTCGAATGAGCCATACCGCTTCGCGATGGGACCCATACGACGGGAGATATTTTGAAAAGAAATAGCTAATTCTTTAGCTTCTTTTTCTTTTTTTCCCCTATACAAAAATCAGGATTTTGCTAAAATCAAAAATTATGGTCGGAATTCGAAAATTTTTTGAATCCCTGAAATGCTATATCACTCAGAGCAAGGATTCATATTTTTCAGATTCGAAAATCCGATAATTTTAAAAATTTTATATAGCGTATAAAAAGTACAATCATTTTTAAATGCATTATTTTATCTCTTTCAGAAATGACTTATTCACAGACAATTTGTCTGCGTTGAATGTTGAAATAAAAAAGCAGCTGTCTTTTTGGAATAGAAATATATTCATTTGCCGTTTCATTAATGAGTTTTAATTGATATCTTTAAAAATTACTGGTCGATTTTTACGAATTTTTTTTTGTTGAATTTGAGATTTTTTTATACACATGTTAGCAAATTTTCATGAATGTAGAGTCATTATTTCTACTTGTTTCAAAAAGGAATGGAGCGATTTGATCTCGGATGTGTCAACCCGGCATTCTTTACAGCTCAACCTTTTTCCCATCTGAGGTCAATGTTGGATGTCTGGTCAGTTTTTGGCCGAAATAAAGAAAAGTTACGGTCTGAATTTAAAAAAAATTGACGTCTTGGAATGACAAAATTCGGCCGCGTGTGTACCCCGATTTTTGGATCGATACCTCCGGTAGATTTTTTTTATTCGATGATGCGTTAAAAAGCGACAATTTGGATGTCTGCGATTATCAAAACGGAAATTTTCTTTTCGGGTTTCGATAAAACTGCTTCTTGTTTTGCTAATTTTGATGAGGTTTTTAATTAATAACGTTCTTAATTAGGGGCCGACTTCTTCGAAAACTATAACTCCGGAATGCCCGGATTTTTCTGAATTTTTTGACATAAAAAGCGCTTTGCTTGCAGACTTTATCCGCTAACAGACAGACAGACACACACACACACAGACGTTTTCCAACATTAATAATAGTGATTAAATCAGGATGGTTACATTCAAGTTTTGGATGAACAGGTATTACCTTTCTCCTTACTATCATTGTGAGAATCCACTTATGAACAAACCTTTTGTTCTAGAATTACAACTGTCCCATGCATTGAGCCAAAATCTTTACCGATTGGTTTGATGAGCATTCTACAAAGCTCTTTCATAGTCCCCAGATTTTAATCCAATTGAAAATCTGTGGGACTATCTGGAACAACAAGTAAAGCAGCCAGAATGATAGACATCCTAGCAATTTCAGATATCTCAGAGTTCAACTGATGGCAGATTGCCTTCAAATTGATGTATCAACATCATCCACAGGTTAATCATTCAATGTTATGATGCATTTCAGCTGTTATTCATGCAAAAGGCGAGCCAATCAAATATCAGTTTCTACTTATTGTACAGTCTAATTTTTTGTCTGGTGTATGTACTCTTCACAAGGCTTTTAATAAAAACTTTCATGGCCATAATTCGCATTTTACGACCATAAGATCAACAGCTTTTCTTTTACATGTTCATTACTTTAAATAAAAATAATATAAAATTAATTCTTCACCAAAATTACTGGTCAAGAAATTAAAACAAAAAAAGTATGCACAATTATTTTTAAGATAATTTACTGTATCTTACATATAGGTGCTTGGCAATTTGCAGGCAATGCTAATAAATTCAGTTCATACAAAACAATTGCAATATGTACAGCATGACATCTAAGAGCATCAAATCGGAATAAAAATTCAATAGCAGCTTCAAACTGTGCAGTTAGGAAAAGAACTTGGAAATACAAATACGGCTGCTGATAGGCATTAAAGTAACTTTCACCTAAAAATAAATAACAAATAAAAATAAGACATGCGGTAATGCATTTGGAAGGATGTAACAACTATATATCAGAATCAGAGTAAACATTGATAGAATATATAAAATGTGCTATTTTTTTAAAAATGATTTCTTTCAATTTTTTAAAAATCAAAATCAATTCATCACTAAGCTTTTTCCATTAACAAAAAAAAAATTAAAAAAAAATTAAATTATGCTGTTGTCTATAACAGAGCAGTCAAACACCATTAAAATAATAAAGCTAGTGGCACTATAATCACTATAAGCTGGTCCTGTGTTCTTCACACCCATAAATCATTAATATCGAGATTGGTATTTAAATCATAAATTGAAACCAAAAGATTCAAGGTATAAACAGGCCTGTAGTTAGAAGGGGGAGTGGGGAAGGCGGCAAGCACATTACATAAAAAAGCTTTTGTCCATCCTAGTGAGACTGCCCCAATGGCCTTTAATAAAAACACCAGTAAATTTCTAAAGTTTTTTCCCCCCACCTTTTCTTTTATCTTTTTAAAAGGCAAAAGTTGTAACCATGACGGCAAGGGAGGCAGAGGGACTTTATGCTTAATTCTACATTCAAATTACGCCTTTTTAAAAATGCACATGAGCCATTTAAGATTTATTTTTGTCTTCAATGTTTGATAATTCCTCTCTGTACATAAAGAAGTAATACAAATATTGTATACATTTCGAACATGTGATATGGTAATCACTATAAGCTGGTCCTGTGTTCTTCACACCCATAAATCATTAATATGGAGATTAGTATTTAAATTATAAATTGAAACCACAACTAAAAATTTCCAATTTTCATTCTTCAGCTGTTGTAATTTTAATTAGTATTAAGGATGAATTAGGCCAATTCTGAAATTTTTGTTAGACTTTAATAAGTTTTTATGAAATTATAAGGGCTTTAAAAAATCTCTAGTTCAATTATTTTTAATCTCTATAAAGATTCACTTCTTGAAAAAAAAAAAAAAAATCATGATTAATATTTAGCAAGCAGTGTTCAAGAGCTGTTCTAAAAATAGATTTCAAGGAAAAGGATAAAAAAAAAAAAAAAAAAAAAAGAAAGAAGAAGAAAACAATTAGTAAATTTGCTTCTTAATGTCCAATTAAGCTGAAATTTCCAGCAAGTTAAATAATGAAAAATTAGGCCAATTGCAAAATGTTTGCTTAAATATGAGTTTTTATAATTTCATTTTTATCACTGTGTGCAGTAAAGACAGCTATCTGAGAAAGAGAACTGATTCTCTGATGAAAAAAATCTTGCTAGAACAAAAGGTGTAATAATTCCAGTGGCAACTCATAAATTACATTTTAATAAAATAAAAAATAATGTAATTAAAAATTCAAAAATTGGCCTTTCGGATGCATAAATTCAGGTTTAAGGCTAACTTCTTGTCCAAATTTGGTAGCTTTAGGTGCAATAGCATAGCAAATAGACATTACACATATACAGAGACACAGACACATTGTTTTATTATACATAGAGACAAAGCTTTTGGTTGCATCTTTGAATAAGCCTTAGAAATTAAATTCTTGCATTGTATAAAATTTTTTATTGAAAAAAAAAATTAACATAATTTTCAAAGAATTGTTAGAATATGTAAAAATGAAAAAAAAATGTTTGCTTCCATGGAAAAAAAAATTGGCCTTTCAGGAACCTTGCTCTAGCTATAGACTTGGATATTGAATATAGAGCAACACAAAATCTAAAACAAGTTATTTTTTATGAAACGCCACATAAAAAGCTTACCAAATTCTTCAAGCATTTGAGTCTGCAGTTTTTGAAAGGTGAGCCTATCTTGGGGTATATTACCACTCTCCTCAGCTGCTTCTGGATGCAACTGGCACAATTTTAACCAAAGATAATCATCAGTCTTATCAACAACTTCTGGATATGTATCACTTAAAACACAGCCAAGTAGACAAAATACAGCTCTAAAAATATGATATTTGAAAAAAATTGAGAAAATAAAATTTCATGTAATAAATTAAACTTAGTAATGTATTTTAAACTTTATTGTGCTTAAAAACAAATACAACTTTTAATTTAACTGCAATTTTTTTTTTCTGCATTTACCAGTTTGATTTAGAAATAATGGTTACTCTTTTCTTTTATCATAATACAAAGGACCTTTGAATTTTTTCAAAGTTTCATCTTTATGTAAAATGGTTGTTGAGAAAAATAAAGATGCTCGTTGAAACTTATCAAAAGGCAACAGATAATTAATGTTAATGAAAATAAATTATTATTAATAATGAATTTAAGTAGAGAAATGTTCATTTATCATGGAGATTGAGTTTTTCATATAATGTTTTTAGGCAAAGACTCTCTGATACTTAATTTGCATTAATATGGAAATCATATTTATTTAGGAAACATAAGTTCTTTGTTTTAATAGACTTTTAATATTAAATTTTTGTTTTTTGTTAATAAAAGTTATCTTTGTTTTTAATCTGTTTCTAGTTATCCTTTCATACACACACACTGCATGTATTTCTTTCCTTAAAGCTTACTCATTTTCCATTTCAAAAGCCTAATTACTTTTAACATAAGCACAAACTTCTCAGTATATATATATTTCCACAAGCTTTTCAGAATATGCTCTGTTATTTTAAACTTTTACTGGGATTACAATGTGAAATCTTAAATTTTTCTATTGGTACTTGCTAATAAAGCAAAGTGCTGACCCACCAAAGAAATTAATTATCTTGCCATCAACACTTCTTAATAGTTATTAGATCTTTATGTTTAATCCCAGGTATCTTTATTTGGAATTGCCTTATTTACAGATTCATTTACTGTTTGTATTAAAAAAAAAAATCTGTAATTTTCTAGATTATAAAACTCAATATAATTAACTCACAATAAAACAGAATTTTAGAAATCCAATTTTAGGCAAAGGAGAGGAGAAGTGTACATTTCAGCATGGGGGTTGAGGAGAATTGAAATAATTTATTAGTTATATTAATTGTCACTTCAAAAGTAGCAGAAAATTTTCAAAAAAGGATATTAATGAGTTTTAAATTTTTTAAATTGTGTGGAGCTGTGGGTCGTAAAAGTTGGAAATTGAAATTTCAGAAAGAGGTTGAGATTTAGATAAAATTAGTGAAAAAAGAAGGAAATTACAAAAACATGGAAGATTTTCTTACTTATCATGGGACAAAGCCTGGACTTATTTGGTGATCACCATTAATTTTTTAATAAATTCCCTGACTTTAGAGATTTTAGATAAAATATTGAAATTTCCCGACTTTTGCCTAACTTATCTGGCCACTTTCAAAATTCTCTGACTTCTTCAGTTTCCTGGGCTTTCCATGTAATGTAGCAACCCTGGTTACATACAAAGGCTCAGTTTATACCTGGTTAGCCTCTCGTTAAGATATATAGCTCTGTTTTTGTGCTTCCAGAAAAAATAAGCTGTAGTTTAACCGCATTTTAAAAAATAACTATATTTAATTGTTAATTGTATTACAGTAAAAAATAAGCCCCGCTTTTCCAAAAGCAAACACAGTTAAATGGGAGGGGGGTGGAGGGTGGAAGAGTAAATCCTCCTCCCTAAAATTGTGTAACCCCCTCCAGGATACAAAATTTTAAAAGCTGTATTTTTTACATTTTTCTTCTTTATTTGTTACTTTGTTGTAACAATAAATAATTAGTCATATAAATCTTCCCCTCTTGCAATTATCGCTCCCCCCTTTGCACCCATCTGGTAACAATAAATGCATAATCACCTATAGTAACGATAAATAAACAATCTATCACCTAAATTATCCCCTTTTACAAAAATTTCTGCTTCTCTCTTTTCTGCCCCCCCCCCAAAAAAAAAAGTATATCTTTAAAATTCTTTTTCTGCTCTATCTCTGATTTTGTTGCAACAATAATTAAATATTCATCTAAATTCCTCCCCCCCCCCCCTTACACCATACCCTTTTTACTTACCCATCATACGTAGTAGGGTAAATCTTGCAATCGTTTTAAAAATCAAAAAAAAAATTTTGACGGATTTACACGTTTCAGACACTAAAGATTCCGAAAAACATATTTTTAGGAAAAAAAAATCTGCATGCCTGTCTGTGTATGTGACTGTAAGTGCTCTATCTCCCGAACAAATTGAGATAGAAACTTGAAATTTAGTTTGTACTTAGTATGTAATAATGGGAAGAAGCTTATTGAATTTTAGTTACCTCTATTATCCAGAACTATTTTTTTTTTGGACTCTTGAAATATTCGTTCTGATAAAAGGTATATAAAATTTTTCGAAATTGTTTATTTTAAGGAGTGAATATAAAAGACAATAAAAAAACAAATTTTGCATAAAGAATGAAGTTGATCGGATAATTAGTTGCCGAGATATTTGTAATTATATATTCCACACTCTTCGATTTTTCATGAGCCTGTATTTCATTCAAATTTCAATTCAAAGATATAATTTAATTGGAAATGAGACGCTTAATCCGACGAAGTAAACTGTTAGTTAATATGATTAACATTTTTGGTGTTATGAGGATGTTTCTTTTACGCAATTCAGTAATAGAGCATTTAAAGTTTATGACATCATCAAGCTCCGATTTTATTCGAATTGCAATGCATTTTATAAATAGTTTGTTTACAGATGTTTTATTTCCATATTTTATATTATGCATATCCATGATGGGTAAGTATTACGGTGGCCCCCAATGACTAGTTTTTTTCTCTTTTGTCTCATCCCACCCAGCATACATAATGTAAAATCTTAAAAAAAAAAAAAAATATTTTTTGTTTTTGTTTTATTTATAACTTTCTTGTAACAATAATTAAATGTCCAAATTACCCCTCTCCCAATTATTGCTCCCATCTAGAAACAATAAATGAATAATCACCTATAGTAACGATAAATAAATAATTTATCACCTAAATTATCCCCTCTTTCTAAAATTTCTGCTTCGCTGTCTTTGTCCCCCCCCCCCCCCCCCCCCCAAAAAAAAAGATCATTTAAATTATTTTCCTGCTCTATCTGTAATTTTGTTGCAACAATAATTAAATATTCATCTAAATTCCCCCTTCGTCTCCATGTCCTTTTTTCCCCCCTCTTTTGTCCCATCCTATCCAGCACACATGATGTGAATTTTTAAAAAAAATTCTTTTTTGTTTTTGTTCTATTTATAACTTTCTTGTAACAATAATAAAATGTGTAAATTACATCTCCTTGCACAAAAAATCGCTTATTTTTCTTTTTTACCCTCAGCACACCAAGTTTAAAATCTTTAAAACTATTATTGTTTTTTTAAAGTTTTTATGCTCTGAAGTTACTTTGTAACAACAATAAATAAATAATCAACTAATTTACCTCTCAAATTTCCATTTCCTCACTTCCAGAAAAAAAGATAAATTTCTAGATATGGGTGAGAGGACAGTGAGAAGATTTTCCTTTTTTTGTAGTTTGGCTATTATCACCTCTTATTTTTTTGTTAATGGGGGTGGAAATGTTACTTTAGAGAACATATTTATTTAAAAACTTTTCCACTTACAGACCACATACACATGGTCTGCCACCAATAACATTCAAAAATACCTATTCTAAGTGATTTTGTTTTTTAACAAAAGAGAGGACTTCTCAAGTGCCCCAAATGGAGCTAACCCCTTCTTGCTGCAAAGCCTTGCAATTGTGAATTAGATTTCTGAATTTTTCAAAAGTTACTCCAGATGTCATGACATATGCTTTCACTTTGATTGCAGATATCTTCACTTTTTAACATTGCATAATTCTTTCTTTATATTTATCAAATAGAACAAAAATGTGTTTTTAAATAAAGTTTGAAAAAAGTAATTTAATTTATCGATTTTTGAGGATTTTAAAGCAATTTTGAAACATGTAATCTTTTAATCTATCAACATGTGGTGTAACAATAAGCATATGTTTTCTAAAATGATATAAAATAAATAAACATGCAAAATAATAGCATAAATAAATATGCAAAACTAAAAAGAAAGTGGCAGCATTACCACAATTGGTGATTGAATGCCACACTTAGCAAGATCTCCTTCTACCAACTTCAATACACAAAACTTTTCACAGATTGATAAATACTAAGTACCAAAGTATTTACCGTTTGAATGGATCAGAACTTGATCGTATGCTTCGACGATATTGCAGTTGAACTTGATTTTCAGTAGCTGAGTTCAATCTAAAGAACAGAAGTATAAATAAAGACAAATTAAAAACACCTGAGGATAAATGTTATAAAAATTTATAAGTGGCTAGTTGAGTTCAAATTCAAATGAGAGGTAATATGAGAGTAATTTATGATAGTAAATAAAATGAGGACAATAACTTTGTAATGATATATTAAGAAATGAAAAGGCAACATGATGAGAGAGGAAATAAAAATATGAATGTTAAATAGGGGGCAGGCAGCTCTTTCATAGCTTCTAAAGCTCCATCATGAATGTAATGATTAAAAGCACAAAAAATAAATGCATAAAATCATAGAGGGTGGGGAAAATGAAGCCCATGGTCAAGGTTAAAATAATGGTAAATGTGAAAACAAGTGGAGTCAAGAATTCCCAGAAGGATGAGCCAACCAAGGAGACCAATGAAAAGGCAGTACCTATTGCATTCAGGATGAGGTGGGAAAAGTTTTAACCCTTTAGCGGGTGGTGGTCACAAAAAAGGACACCTAATTTTAATTCCAAAACTGACAAACGGCATCAAGAATATTTAATTAAAATTTTCCTTTTATAAAGTAAGGGAAAATCAGCAAGTTATTCTTTTCTAAGGAAATCGTTTGTAAAATCTGGTGTCAGTCCATTATTTCATTATTTTATAAACAGATTTATTCCGCGCCGGAAAGGGTTAAGTGAGAAGACAAATGATGGGTGAGGGGAATAAAATTAAAGAAAAGGTAGCCAGACAATCTAAGGTACTGGATAAACCCTTTTTAACATTAATATTTTTATTAGTGCTCTTATCAAGTTGCCTTTTCATTTCTGTATATGCATGAAAAATAATGGAATAGTAATATTAAAATTAAATTTCATTTAAATTTTTTTGTAATTCTAATACTTTATTTCTTAGATTTTTAGTTTTACCCCTGTAAATTAATTTTCTGTTTATCAAACACAATCAGAGATTTACTTTAACACATCTTTAAAATAAAAAGTGCAAAGTAAATACAACTTGCAGATATTTGTGATTACTGCTTCAAAAATCAGCTTAGGCGATTTTTATGGCTAGGATCTCAGATATCAGACAAAAGCTCTCAGACCAATTAAAAGTATGTTAATGTCTATTCTCTGTGACCAAAGTTAAAAGTTATCAAAGAAACCCAGGAAATCTAACCAAGAGAGGGCTTTTTAGGGTTAAATACATTACTAAACCAAATCTCATGACTCAGACCAGCTGACCTGACATAAAAAATATCATGTAACTAAAAGAAGAATAAATATATTAGATCAGAAGTGTGTTATATTTTTTAAATTTATTAAAAATGATATTACATTCATATTAGTTGCTTGCCAGCAGTAATAACAAAAGAAATCTATAAAGATATGCTTGAAAATTATGTAAAAAATTATGAAAAATGAAATTGATTGCCTAGATAACTGCCACTGTCAATATGATGCCAGCGTTACTCACAGGTATGTTTTTGCTTTATAATACAGACTAGATTAAAAATAGAAAAAGAAGTTAAAACAAGGTGATTTTTATTTTTAGGATTTAATTTTACATATATAAAATGTTAAACATTAAGGTAGACAAAACAGCAACAGGTCAATTTTAGATGTTTGAATGACCACCCTTTTTTTTTACTCCAATTGTTGTCTGAACAGTTTAATAATGTTCACCAATTCATTTCAAGAACACCTAATTATTTTTCAAACATTCTATAACAAACAGTATGCACATAAAAGAACCTGGTGGAAAATACACTGTTTTGTTCTTTTTTGTTAAAAAAATCTTTTGCTTTTAATTTTACTCTCCTCTCTTTAAATAATTAAAAGTTACAGATAAATAAGCTTTTACATCTTTAGAAAAATGTAAAAATCAGTAACATTTAACTAATTTTAATGAGTACAGACAAGTTACTTTTTAAAAATATATATAAAAGGAAAACACATACCTTAAGCCTTCATTTTCTTGGTATTCAACTAAAACTGGTACAAAATCTCTGAGACAGTCCCTGAAAATTAACCCATAGCATACATAAAAACATTACATATGAATAAATATTTATGATAATTAACAAAGGATTCATTCATTTCTCAAATGAAATAAGCACAGACAATAATTAAATATATTTTTGATATAATTTATTTAGGAAAAAGTAAAAACTGATTAAACGAATGAATAAGGAGGGTGTCATTTTTATGGTTTTAGAAAATTATTAAAAAGAAATTATTTCATGTTCAATAAAGTTTTAAAGATAACTAAATTTTTTGTTCACAATCTTAAGAAAATTTCAATGTCTGCATGCCATTGTTGCATTACAACACATCAGAATTGGCAAGAGATTTTCAATTAGGTTCCGAGAAGCATTGGAAGATCAACAGTTTCAATGGCCACAATAACTGACTTTTCATTTTGTCAATGTCATGAATTAGGGATCAGTAAATAATGTTTTTTGTGTTAGCTCTTGGAGTTTATTAAAGTTTCAGTATATTTTATAGAAATAAAAAAACCCACCATCAATTCTAATAAGATATTGTTTGTAAAAATTCCTATTTAGTTTTTGCCCAGTTCTTTCTCACTAACCAATATGTTATGAACCAACATATATGATTCTGATACAAAGTTAGTATGGCTCGTCTTTTAAGCTTTAGAGGTGTCACTGTCTTAAAATCAATGTCACTGTAAAGTTGCTGCACTGTATCTTGTACATCTGGATAGCAAATTGATCTTATATATCTGGATAGCAATTTGATCTTGAATATCTGGATCGCAAATTGAGGGCAACTTAATAGTTTACCCACTTTGACATTCACTCCGAGGTTTAGTAACAGCCAATAACTTTCCAATAAACCAACTAGTAACAGCCAATAACTTTCTGTAAGTTTCATAATGTAAATTTCAGACCAAAGTCCATACTTCTTTATGCAACTTGAAACTGTTAGTGATCTTGAACCTCTAAAAATGACAGGTAGGACTTGATCGAAATCTCTGTCCAATAGGATTATTTTATTCATTTATTATTATTATTAATATTATTCAATCTATATTATAAATCACAAATATGTGCATCAGTAACATTGACATTATAACGATGTGGACAACAATGAGGTTAAACTGCATAAGGTACAACAATGGTGTTAATGTTTTAATTAATAAGAAAATGGCACTTTTTTCATTTCACTTCACACTTTATTTTCTTTCCTTTTTACAAAATAGCTAGTTTTTTTGCAAAAAATAAGAAAAAGAACTGGCCGATTTCTACAAAAATTGCATTTCGGGATACAGAAAAATGTTCTACATATGTGTGGTGAGTTTTAAACCGATACCTCAAATATGTTTCATAATATTCGCAAATTAATGAAAACAAACAACTTGTTGCTATCGTCAAAAGAGAAATAATCGCTTTTTCACCGCTACGTACCTTAGTGTTTTATATATGTAAACAAGTTCGGTTACCAGCAAGGTCTGGAGTTAAGCTCTCTCTCTTTCTCTCTCTCTCTCACTCACACACACTAACTTACTCACTCACTCCACACACATATATTGATTGACAGATAGATATAAACAAAGTGATTGCAATATGTCGATTTCTAAAGAAATCAACATTAAAAAAAAAAGTGAAATAATAATATACCTTTTTTTTCATTATTGTTCTTTATTTTCCTAAATTCATTTGTCCAAAACCAAAACCAAAGTTTTAATAAAATTCAGTTAAATAGTCTTACTAAAAAATATGTTTATTGAATTAATTATTTAATAAAATTCAATCAAATATATTTTCTAAAAGTATGTTTAATTTTCTTATTTTGTAATCTAGCAATTAGATTTGCAAACAAATAATAATAATAAAACTGACTCCTAAAAGCATGGGCATACATTAAAAAATGTATAGCCTTTGAATGCCACTTGGGATATTACTGGCATCTATAAAGCTTTCCCTATTCACTATACAAGATTCAAATACTTTCATTTCTCTTATTTAAATTTCTTTTCAACTCTAAGGATGTATTCAAATCCAAACTGCTTATTTTGAGACACATTTTTAAATTCTTTTTTTGCTCTAAAATGCATCCAATTGGCAGGTTCTCTTATTCAGAAACTTTATAATGTACATATTGTCTCGATTTTTTGATAAAGGCAGAATATATTTAAAAAAATACTGTCAGTGGACATTTTGAACCAAATTTCCCGAAGCGATAGCGCTGGAAACAAAAAAAATTATCGTACTGTGAAAATAATTGTTTGTAAATCAATTTCTAATTAATTGAACGAAAAATAAAAACATAGGTCCCTTATAAATCTCTTAATAAATCACACCACATTTTTACTTTTAAAAATGAGTCTGAAAATGTGTCTCAAAATTTTGAGTTGTTGAGCTTGGAAAAAAATATATTTTTTAATACTGCCTTAATCTAAACAGCTGTTTCTTTTCAGTTTAGTAAACTTCCAGCACCTGTTTATCTAGGATCTATTTTTTCAGAGTTCGAATTATGTCACTTTGTTTTTCAATAAGTCATATCAGCTTGCTGAAAAAACACAATTTCTTTTCCTCCAACATCATTATTTTATCTTTGTTATCTTCAACCACAAGAGGGCTTCTATCAATGAATGATTTAATGTGACACACCCTTTGGTCTTGTGTACTACAATTTCCATTCATCTGTTAGTTTTGACTAGGGTATAAAGGGACAATCACTTGGCTCTCAGTATCTGTTTTTTTTTTTTTTTTCATTTTATGAGTTTGGAGATCAAGAAATCATTTTGCTTTTTAAGCATAATGGAGTTTCATGTAATGGGACTTTGTTTTATTTAACCAGATTTTTTTTTCATTTTTTTTTTTTTTATCATAACTACATGCCAGCTGTGGTTGTTTTCCTTTTCTTTTCTAATGAAGTGTGTTTCCTTAAAGTGCAAGATGTTTATAGCCATAGTCTATGATGTTTATGCTACTTGTTTTCAGTAACATTATGGATTATATTATGAATTTATACAAACATCATATTCTCAAATAGATGTTGTGGAAAGATGTCCATTATGAAGAGAGATTTAAATATTGCCAGGTTGTCATTGTTACGCCATTTAAAAACTATTTTTATAAACTATTGTTATGTAAGTTTATTTCTCATACTTTAAGTTCATTTATATTTTTGTTCAAGTTTATTTTTAATGTTTTTCTGATAATAAACATTTAGTTTATTTTAAACTTAATTCAGCTTCCAATGCTCTGCTTCAATTTCAGTAAATTTCAGAAGCTGGCATTTTAGGTGTATGCACTGGCTGTCCTGATATACCTGGCTATTATTTTACCATCCAATGTGGTATGACCGTGCCATTGTGGATGGGCTTTTCACTAACAGTACCACAACCGTTGACGGATTTAGAAGTCATTTTTTTTGTCAAACAACCGAAACACTCATGCACATTGAACAGTACAGTTGGTTTACTGTGCAACTCATGCCAAAGCCATCATATTTCGATTAAAAATGTCACTTGTAGCCAAATCCACTTTCGTTATGCCGCTTACAGCGCCATCTATTGATACACTTTGGAACTTTTTCTTTCTTATGCTATGCCGTTTCCACAGTCTTCCAGTATATTCAGTTCAAATTTGAAGTCATTCTGACCAATGGTTCCTTTTTTACAGCATTTTGAAAGTGGGACTTTAATTATAATCACTCTATACATTAAAAGGGGAAAAACATGCAAATAAATTAATTGTACAGTCACTTTTGTTTGAAGCAATTAACATTTTTTTAATCAAACCTGTCCTTCTAACTTATTATAACTGACATGACAGTTTTTTGACCTAATGAGTATTTTATCGCAAATGGTGCTGTTGTGATCTTACAAAATATAAATTTTGAAGCACATATCTTTTATACATATTCAGTAAATTAAAAGAAAATTTAATTTATTACAAATTTTGCTTATGTTAATGCTGTATTGAATTTATCATAAGCATCAGTGCAATGTAACTAAAGATAGGCAATACAGAAAGATGGTGCTGCATCAAATATTTCATTCTTATTTCAAATTCAAAGAATTAACCTAAATTTTAATCCATGTGGCACATATTTCAGAAGAATGTAGCAAAAATGATGATGATGATTATTTTTTAAATATAATTTTGTGCATATTCATATTAATAAAAAAGGTTAGAACTAGCTACTAAATCTAGACTTTAGTTACCAGTTATTTTATATTATTGATGTTTGTATTTAAAGTTTAAAATTTAATACAGTATAAAATGTCATTACTTCTTCATATGCATATTACATGAGAATTCAAGGAAATTCAAAATAATTCAGAATATGTTAAACAAAATCTAGACAGTAAAAAAACACCATAAAAATATGTAGTTGTATTATAACATACCCAGCATTTTTTGCAGCTGTCACAGCAGCATCAATTTTTCCACAGCGCAAACAATAATAAATAACAGCCCATATAGGATTTCCATCAATGTTTCCATCCTAATTGGAAAATAAATCAATAAAACAAAAAATTATTAAGCATTATGAAATTTTAAATGAGAATTCCTGCATTTACTCTCATAATTTTCCAACCCCCTATTTTCAAAAGAAAATTTTGATGAAAAAGATTTGCATATTTTTTGCATCCCCAATTTTGAGAAAAAATGTCAGTTAAAAAAATAAAAATATTCACATAATTTTCATATGTACAACACAAGATAATGAAAGTTATTAAAATAGGATTTCATTCTAAATTAAATGTACATTTCCTACAATTCTCATTTCAAATCTATTAAATTTGATACTGTGTATCCAAAGGACACTTCTAATTCTGGAACCTGAAAAAGGGCAAAAAAGTGTGGAAAATATTCAAGAAACTACAGTACATTAAAAATAAATAATTATTTAAAGAACTAATAGGAAGACATACTTCAAGTCCAGAAGGATGTGTTGGTAGTTTCATCTTAAGAAAACTGCGTATAATATAATAAGGCCCTGGAATAGGGCCTAACTGTGCTTGCTGAAGATTTCCAAATACAATAGCTTGAATATATTCAAAATACCTAGAATACAAAAAAGGGCAAAATTTAAGAGTAAAAAAAAAGAAACAATATCAGGGGTGAAAACTGGTCAGAGAGACAGCAAATACTGACTAACTATTTTTAATTACTCATGAACTTCGGTATATTAACTGGCAAATAAAAGTTAAGTTTCATACAAATAACTTTTTTATTCTGCAGTACTAAAGTAATTATTATAACAACTAATCTATACAAATAACATAAAAGTTTTTGTTTATGTGTGTGTCTGTCAAGATGAGGTCAGTTCAAGATGTTTATTTAAAAATATAAAGTCAAAACAAACCAGAGCATGCTTGGCATACCCGGTGCGAACTGCCAAAGGTGGTGGGGCCCCAACTCTAGGTTCAATTTGATAGATTTTCATTTAATATAAAATCATACAAATTTGAAGGTGTACACTGTAAAAGACAACAAAGCTTCAAACATTAGGTTAGTTTGGACAGATTTTTGTTTAGAAATCCTATACTTCTTTTAATTGCTAAAAGGCGTAAAGTAAAAACATTATAAACAGTAAAATAAGTTTAGACTGTTGACATGTTTCATCTCAATTTGAGTCATTATCAAAACAAATAAGAATATTTTATAATTGCACAGTCTATGAAGTTATTTGAAGTGCTATCATTTAATTTTTCATGTTATTTTTACCTCAATGTTTATTTCCATATTTGTAACCATGGAGTTATTCGAGCCACAATTTTTAAGTTAAATGATGCTGCATTGTTACATATTGTATTTGTTATATTTTTAATATAAAATCATTCAACACTGATTTTAGGTATATTTAAGGTTATTATCATGTTTCAGTGCAATGCCGGACAGATCAGCTAGCAAAATATGTAGAGAAAGAATTTACAACAAAAAATTTTTTTAACTGATCTTTTGATGAAAACAAGCCCCATCTCTGAACTCACTCAAAATGAAAAAACAAATAGTTTGCTAAAACAGAAACTTTGCAAAAGGAATATCATGTTTTCTCGAAAACAAGATTGTGTCTGCATTAGTTGCAAAAAATGCATAAGGGCTGATTGTTCATGGTTGTTACTTTCTTCTATACCCATAAGAAGAAAGTATTGAAATTGTAAATTTTTCTATGTTTTAGAAAAAAAATCACATTAATGATTTGGGGATTTTAAAATTATGAATTTAATGAACCAAACAAACTTCTTAATAACACCATAAATTTAAGAGATGCACTAGGCCTTTCAAAAGAAGTTTGTCTTTCTTCATTGGGTGCAAAAGACATGCTACCGCTTTGGAGGCAGAAGCAAGACTTGGGAAAAAAAAAAAAAAAAAGGAAGGAAAGGGGATAAGGTAGAGGAAACAGCTAATAGGAATGCAGAAGGCATCAGCTTTTCTGACTCTGTCTTTATTCAATTTGCTTCATAATTCTCTCTATCAGCTTTTCTAGCTTTTCTGACTCTGTCGTTTATTCAGTTTACTTCATAATTATCTCTATGTTCTGTGTTCTCCTGTTTGGGTAATGCTCTCTTGTGTTTGGCTGATGCCTCCTATATTACTATTGGCTGTTTCTGCTACCTTATCCCCTTTCCTTCCCCCTTTTTTTTTGCAGTCTTACTCCCGCTTTCCAAGTGGTAACACATCGTTTGCACCTGATGAAGAAAGACAAAGTTCTTTCGAAAGGCCTAGCACATCTCTTAAATTTATGGTGTAATTAAGAAGTTTGTTTGCTTTATTATATTGCACCAGTGTGTTAATTATCTTAATATCAAATTTAATGGTTTGAGAGATCTTAAAAGGTTAGCAAACACTGCACTACAGTATGTTACCTATTAAAATTGGTATTTACTTTTTTTGTTACAAGGTACACACAAAAAAATTCAGATACTTTAGTATCTATGGGCAGTAATTGTTTGAAGCACACTTTAGTGATTTTAAAATACTTCAAACATAATGAACATAATATCCGGTATTGAAATCTGCCAGCACTAGTTATGTATAGAAAAGAGCATGTGTAACATTTGTTATTGGTTTATGTTTATAGGGATGCACAAAAGAATTTTGATTAATCACAGTCTAACAAAAGAATTTTGATTAATCACAGTCTATTATGTCATTATCGTCGATAAGCAACCATTGTTTGAAATAACTTCTGTGATATTATACTTTTTTAAATTAAACAATTTTTTTATATAGAAAGAACTAGAAATATTATAATGGGTTGAATGTATAGAATAGTACAGATGTCGATCTAGCAGAAAACTGGGCAACTTTGATGACAACTTGATGACTTTGTGTATGAAATTTCGTGTCAAACACTTGTTTCTAATATTCCAAAAATCATAATTATACAAACTGTTTTAGCTGAATTATAGTCAGTTTATGTGTGATGAAGTCCGAAAATTTTACTCGACAAAACAAAGATTTAAATAAAATTGCTTCACACTGAATGAGTGAATTAAATGGCTAGCCATTGTCTTCGATTTTAGAGATTTAGCATTGCATTCGTCATAAATTTTTTTTCTAACAAAATAGCTTGGTTTATTAAAAACTAAACTTTGAGTCTAAACAGTTTTTTGCATTATGCTTATTGTGATACGCTATTTTTGTCAGTTTTGTCATACAAGTTGTGATCAGTATACAATGATTGCCCAATATTAACTTGGGAAAAAAAGGAATTTTATAGAAAAAAATATATTTACAGATTTTCATAAAAAATATATTTACAGATTTTTTGATCTTCTGTGGCAGTAAAAAATTTCACAGCACTATTTTCATAATGTTGGAAAGTGTTTCACAATCTATGCATGGCACATTATTTTTCTTTGTTGTTTAATTATTAGAATTAAATTTTGACGCCATATTTTAAATCACGAAAATATTTCATAAGTTAATAAAATATTTGAAATCACATAAATAAGTTGTGTTTTTAAATTAAACAAATTTAATTACGTATTTTATTTACATATTTTACACTGCATTCAAGTGTTTAAAAAAAAAAAAAATTACACACATTTAAAGCAGATACAGGGAGAAATATTTTCTAAAATCGGGCATAATATCTGGAACTCTTAATAGTTCTCTAAAATTTCTTAAATTTAAAAAATCATTTGTTTAAAGCTTTTTTGTTTGTTTGTTTAAAAAAAAAAGCCATATCACATAAATAAAACTCATTATGAAAATATGTGTGAGCTTGAAAATCTGATAAACTAAAACAAATTGTATATAAATTATTAAAATAGAAGATTTGTGTTCAAAATCAGAAAACTTTTTGTCTTTTCATCATTATTTATTTGAGAAGATTGAAAAAAAAAAAAAAAAAACTATTTTAAACGGAAAGGTATGGAAGTAAGTCACTATTAACAATGTTCTCAAGTCGAAACTCACTATTTTCTAACACAATCACATTTTTATTTTTAAATGCACGAAAGTTGCAATTATTATTAATTCAAATCCCATGACTACAATACATATAAACAAGAAAATTTTTGTTAAATTTTATCGTATTAGAATAGCATTAATTTCATCAGTAATAAATCAATAATAAATAAAATCTGAAACAGATTTAAGAATTTATTGCGATTCAACACTGTCAAAATACTTAATCAAAATGTAAAAACTATATTACTTTTTTTCTAAATACGTTCTTGCTTGTTTAATTAAGGAAGTCTGCATAAATAATGAGCATCGTGCAGATAAAATATCTTTATCTACTTTCAGTGGAATGTCAGACATTGTCTTTACCATTTCCCACAATTCCATCACTTTCTGAAAAACATAGTTAAAAAATGATCAGGAAAACAAAGTTAAAGATGTAAAATAAAACTATAAAAAGGTTGTAACATTTAAAACTAAACTACAACTTAAGTATTAAATGTCGATAATGCTAGAAAGACTAAAAAATATTTCATAAAATTTATACTCACTTTGTCATCTAAATCTTTAAATATAGACTGAAATTTATCTGCAAGATTACAACGAGTGCAACCCTTCACAGCCTGCTCATTGTATAAGGAAAGCTGCAAACAGAGAAAAATCAAAGCTTTCTTTTTTTTCTTTTTAACTTAAAGGATAAAAGGTAAAAACAGATAACATATAAATATACTGTGTAAAATAAAATTATAGTCCAATTGATAAAAACCCAAACACAGATCAGGGTTCATACTCATTTTCCTAAAGAAAATCTCCTGATGAATAACTTTCACGTGAAAAAAAAAAAAATAAATAAAATAAAATAAGATAAAATAAAAACAAGGTAATCCTAAAAATAAAGTTTATACATCACAAATGTAAACAATATGAACAGAATTTTAAAGGAAAAACATTAATTTCTGTAACAGAGATAAAGTCTGTACTGCCTTGTGAGGCTGTCCTTAATTTGGTAGATTGCTGCAAGAATTTGATTTAATTCTCACTTTGTGATTTTATTACCTCTGTGAAAAGCATCATGAATGAATGATATGAAGGCTATAAGTGCCAATATCAATTAAAAACTGTCCTTTATTTTTCTTAAGTTCCTCTTGAACAGTTTCTAAAAAATTCAAATTAACATTAGGTGACTTTAGACTAATTTGCAACAGATTTGATAAATCCAAATTGGCAGAACCATGAATACATTTTTCATATAAGTATTGGACTGTAGAGTGGTCAGAAAAACAGAATTTAAAATTCTCATCTGCACTTCGTTGAATCTGTCTGGTCAATAGCTAATGATAAATCCATTTGGTTTTCTTTAGATATTTTATGCGGTTTCATTCATACATATCACACATTTGACATCCTTGCCAATATTATACAATAATTCTTTGTTTAAAAAAAAGAAAAAAAAGGGGAGAGAGAGAGAGAAACTGAAAGCTATTAAATATGAGATTTTTAAATTGCTTAAAGTAACTTTTTTACAAATGACATTGTGTCACTGTTTAAATGACTTCTTTTTTTGGTATTGTTTCCAATAGATAATTTTGTTTTATTCATACCCTCCTTCGATACATTCAAGCAGCTGAAGATTTTAAGCTGGGTTATTTTATAATTCACTGCTAATTTCTTGTTTTTCATATTTTGCATGGCTGCTGAGATCTTGTCATCCTATGTTACTTAGCAAAAATGATTTCCAGCACATTTATTCAATATGTGAATTCTGTATTAAATTTTTTACCTGTCCAGTTCCAATTAAAAGCCCATTTTAATATGAAATATAATTTTTTTTAAAAACACATTTTTGCACAAATAGATCTAAATGAAATTCTCTGATATTACTGGCAAGAATTCATAACAATGTGCATCAATTTCAAAACAAATCTGAAGCTGTTTCCAAATGCAGACTTAATAAGTTAAGAATAGTTACATGGAGACCCCCCCCACACACACACAAATTCAAAGAACGTTTTGAAAGAAGGAAACCCACATTTAGTTTCGTCCACATTTTAGTTATGTCCAGTGTTTGAATGGATTTCGCCAGATGTTAGAAGGAGCACAGATTAAATATAACATATGTCATATTTAATCTGTGAGAAGCGACGGCTAGTTTCCAATTCTATATCTCATGATATTAAAAGACATCTTAGTTTGATTTCATTTTAACATCACAAAGTACACGAATAGTAGCAATTGTCCTCATTTCCCAGAGTAGCTGAGCATTTTGCGAGGTTTTCCCAGGTGTGGAGAATTTGTTGTATTATTCCCTGAGATTCCCCTGATTTTTAAAACTCAAAATTTATCCCCTGAATCCCCTGATGAGTATGAACCCTGCCGGTTTTCAGGGACCACTCTAAATATTCGCCACGTCACCAAATGCAAAGAAATCTGATAAATAGCAATGAAAAATCAATTTTGGTGAAAATTTTGGAGAATGATTATATTATTTCACCGCTA